>JASDQU011175848.1:31531-43540 GCA_032191745.1 Picea mariana
ACTCCAACAGTGATGAAAGAGGGTTTGGGTGACAGAATTACCGCTTTACTTTTGAAGGGGGGTTTAGTTAGCGTACCTTTATTGATGAATTAGGTATTGAATATTTAATGTTGTGGGGTATTTTTAGTTTAAATTACATGCCAATATGTTTTCCCATTGATTTTAGCTCATTATGCAATCAACGATTATTTTATTGACAACAAGGAAAGCCATTTAGTTAATTTACACTGCTATTCTATTATAAAGGCAACACATGGTTGTTATGGATAGGTTTTTGGGTAGTTCCATTGTTGGAAGCACAAACATAAGATACAATCATCATTATTTAATTACCATGACATCATTTTAGAGAAGACAACGATATGCTAGCGCTATTGTGATGTCATTATAATTTATTTGGAAATTAGTTAGTGTATCGGAAAGTCCGTATATCATAAATGTAATGATGCTAGCGCTATGGTGTTGTCATTGTAATTTTATTATGAAATTAGTTAGCGAAATTGCAAGGTTTTTATATTATAAATGTAACGATGCCAGCACTATGGTGATGTCATTGTAGTTTTATCATGAAATTAGTTAGTGAATTTGCAAGTTCTTTATATTATAAAGGTAATGATGCTAGCCTTACGGTGATGTCATTGTAATTTTAATATGGAAATAGTTAGTTAATTTGAAAGTCTTTATAGTACAATTTAATAATGCTAGCCTTGATGGTGATGTCACTGTAGTTTGACTGTCATGGTAAATTACCATTGAAACATGAAAATGTAATATCCTCGCTTATGGAAAAAATGCTATATTTCCTTGACATCATAGGAATGTAAGGACATTGACAATTGGTTACAATATTGTTGTAGAATAAATGTAATGGTAAGGTTGATCATTATAAGGACGTTTCAATTTTCAACCTAACAGGGTAAGGTCCTTAAACTAAGAGCAATAAATCATTCTGTGTTAGATTTATAAATTAATCATGTGTACTCACTTCTATGGTTGGATTGATGACTCATCGACTAATGGATTTAAACGAAGTAAATGATATATACTTGTGGCCAGTTGAGTTTTAGGTTATGCTGAGTCGTAACTAATGGTCAGTTATTGTTAGTGTCCTTTTGACTTGCATCTTCCATAGAGGTCATGGTTGTCCATTGATTTTTTGTACTTGGTTGGCTTGTTGTGCTCGGTCTGCTTGTATAGGGTGGGATGTAGACACCTCCAGGTTGCCTTAGTATATATGTCTATGTGTGTGATTTTTGTTTTTTTGTAAAGAATCTAGTGCCGTATCAAGAGTCTCCGGCCCTTTAAAGGCAGGGTTTCCACTCTTGCGACACACCTGACGGAGATTACTATTTTTTTCCTGAGCAGTCGGCCAAGAGCCTATCTGACCTTCTATCTCTCTGAAGCAGAGGACTAAGATTAAACTCCCTTCTTTTCTGTACAGAAATAGTAAACTCTACTACTATGGATTCTTCCATCTGTGATGGTACTGTAGATAACACCAGGTGTTGTTTTCTGCTTACAGTTACTTGTTGTGCGTCTTATTTCTTCTTGTTGTGATCATCATGATTGCATCTTGTTAGTCATCGGGTGGTGATGTAGAGTCAAGTATGTCTGTTTCCTTTTTCATGCGCGCACACCCCTTAAACAAAAAAAAAAAATCGCACCTGTTATCAGAGTTGTTATCATAATCAGGAGTTACATTACAGCTATAAGTTGTACTTACTATTTAATTTATGATTCGAAATATTACTATGATCTATGGTAAGTGTAGTTTTGACAGGATGCACAACTTACCCAGAGTGGATGTTTGATGATGTGACTCTAAGAACAGTAGTTTCACAGTATGGCTTGGTGTGGGGTGCTGACCCTAGTTCTATGAGGAGGGGTGGAGGTATTTTCCACCGTTTATCCTCCAAAACCTACAGTCGTGGGAGGGTTGTGTGAAGTCAGTCTCCCTTAGACGTGTGATGATGACTGTTATTTTCCTGTTGGGGAAGCTTGGTCGAGATGTATGACACTTCCGCTTATGTGTTCTAACTGGAGTTAGGTCAATATAGTTGACGCTCCATCTTAGTCCAACATAGGAAAGGATAGGATGGAATATCGGAGTAGGTTAGGAAGGAAGTATGCTTCGATATTAGTTGAGAATACTTATTTGGGATTAGAGATGCCACTATTGTTTACTCACTTGGTTCCTACGATGTTTAAAACCCTCTTTGATTTCCTCTTGAAATTTTAAGTGTGACAATGAGTTATTGATGATTTGGTGTAATTTAGCTCGTTAAGATTAATTAAATGATGCATTAATCTGTTGTCCTACATGTCTTGGTGATCATATAGGAACTATGCACTAGAGGAAATGATTTTTTATTGTTAGTACATGCATGAGATATGTGTTTGCTAGCTACGCACACATACCCTACCCATGTACACTAGTATAAGTAATTAATGTATTAATTATTAAAATAAATTATTAACTATTTAATTGAATGTTTATTGAATATGTAAATTATATTGCATACAAATATCTAGAAGTATTAAGTACCTTAATGACATTGATAGATGGTGGGTGTGATGAATTAAATGAGCATGGTGGGGTGTTATGTACATTTTGGGGAAAATGATCAAATAACATTTATTAGCTAGCGTGAGAATAAAGACTTTCTATTTTATTTATTGTTTTTTAATGCAAGTCATTTATATTTAGTTTTATTTTAATATTTTCCCAAAATATCTAGATAAGGGAGGTTGATGGATAATAAAGAGGGTGGTTGAGGAGACTTGGGGGATGGGGGTATGGAAACTTGATAAATAGGGAGGAGAAGTGGTGAGGAAGGGAGGTTGGAGAGGTTTTGAGCATGATGAGAGGTTGTGAAATTTTTGGAAGAGATAATTCTTGTGATAGTTTTCTTTGAGCATGTGTTCTTTGTTGTTCTTGGAGTCACAGGCACAGAGGGCCAAGAAACTAAAAGGTTTCTTGGATCTAGGAAGCCGGCTAGGATCCTAGTTGGTAGGGAGGATTCTGTTGTTTCACTCTAGGAAAGGAGGAAAAGAATGCTTGGAAGTGCCCAAGACTACATTACAACAGATGAGCTTCAACAAGCTAAGGAGGAGGTATTTTTTGGTGGTATTTGGTTATTGATATTTTGGTATATACTTTAGTTTTAATTTCTAAATCATAGAGTTAACATATTACTTATTTCATCATGTTATCTAGATTTATCATTGAGCAAATGTAGAATAATTGTGTAAATGAAAATCAAGGAGATTATGCTAAAACCAAATTGTTATTGTGTATGTATAAAATGNAATAACATTTATTAGCTAGCGTGAGAATAAAGACTTTCTATTTTATTTATCGTTTTTTAATGCAAGTCATTTATATTTAGTTTTATTTTAATATTTTCCCAAAATATCTAGATAAGGGAGGTTGATGGATAATAAAGAGGGTGGTTGAGGAGACTTGGGGGAGGGGGGTATGGAAACTTGATAAATAGGGAGGAGGAGTGGTGAGGAAGGGAGGTTGGAGAGGTTTTGAGCATGATGAGAGGTTGTGAAATTTTTGGAAGAGATAATTCTTGTGATAATTATCTTTGAGCATTTGTTCTTTGTTGTTCTTGGAGTCACAGGCACAGAGGGCCAAGAAACTGAAAGGTTTCTTGGAGCTAGGAAGCCGGCTAGGATCCTAGTTGGTAGGGAGGATTCTGTTGTTTCACTCTAGGAAAGCAGGAAAAGAATGCTTGGAAGTGCCCAAGACTACATTACAACAAATGAGCTTCAACAAGCTAAGGAGGAGGTATTTTTCGGTGGTATTTGGTTATTGATATTTTGGTATATACTTTAGTTTTAATTTTTAAATCATAGAGTTAACATATTACTTATTTCATCATGTTATCTAGATTTATCATTGAGCAAATGTAGAATAATTGTGTAAATGAAAATCAAGGAGATTATGCTAAAACCAAATTGTTATTGTGTATGTATAAAATGAAAGATTAATTGTTTGACATCTTGGATGGATGTTACATATGGTATTAGAGCCCAGTTTCAAAATTGAAACCTGGGCTTGACCACCCAAATCTCTAGTATTTTGTATTTTTATTTGCAATCCAATTTGTGTTGTTACAATTCAATAATGCAAATAGGTAAGCCTACAAAACAACATTGGGTTTCAAAGCAGTCCCCTTGTTCTGAGTCAGCAACTGAAAAAAAATTCCATTACAAGTCTGTGCATTCTGAGGAGTTTCACCTGCTTCATCAACATCACCCATTGAAGGCCATCCAGTTTCAAATACTATGACTTCTAAATTAGGATATCCTAGTGCAGAATAAATAGCATCAACCTGTGCATGTGACATTTTGTTATAGCGAGTATTAATGTTCGAGTCAACAACACCTACATTTGGTTCAAATAGTACATAATCCAGGGATATCTGGCTTGGTTCATCCTTTTATGCAAAGTATGGATAACCATTTATGAAGAAGGGAGAATCAATCTGAGACAAGAGAGCCAAAATAGGTTCCATTAGGCTCTCGATATTTGATTCAAACAAACCTGCAGATGGTGGATATGAAGTCCCCACTATAGAAAGATAACGACAAGTGGTAACTTTAATATTCATGTCTGCACCAATACTGACAAGGGATGAATGAATCTTTTTCATTGCAGGAACCAGGTTTTCCATTAACCGTGTCTCAGTTCCTATGTAAACCTTGTTTGCCACTGTTATACCTATGATATTTGTGGCTGGTAAGTAGGTCTGAATTTTTTCATTAACCCATTCAATGGATTTATTTGGATTTGTCATGTTGCCAACATTATCATTTGACACTCCAAAAAACAATTATATACCAATGTTTGTAGATACTCTTAGGACTATCTCATTTGTATTGTAGAGTTTTACTCTGTTGATATTGATGGTCTGCAAAATACTCACTACTAGTTCCAGTGATGGAAAGTCATATGCAACTTATCCATAGTTGATTCCTGTTGTGGTGCCACTTCTGTTGGACATAAAATTTGAAAGAGCCAGTCCAGAAAGAAAAACTAGAGCCGACGAGTAGCTCAATCTAAGACTTCCTTTGCCCATTACTGAAGCTACCATGATAGTAGCCTCTACACACCCAAATTATCTCGCATGCAGAGAATTGCGAGAAATTAATGAAGTGGGTCTCGTTGTTGTTGTGATGGAACATATGCTCTTTCCATTACTCAACCTTTTTCTTTTTCATAATTTCATAGAATTAGTAATAAAAAGTCGGTGTCCGTCCACAAGAAAACACTTGAAAGGGTGAAAGGTAGGTCAAGATTTTTTTCAGGGATTATGGATGGAGGTGAGTATCGAAAATTTTGATAGAAGAAAAGGAATCAAACTTGATAGCGAACTTCTGAAAATAAAAAATTTAAGTCATTGAAACTGAAGTGTTAGGTTTTCATCAATGTCTCATTCGATACTACTAATAGAATTTATAGGCAACTTGCTTGGGTTTTAATCCATTCAGAAAATTGTTAAGGTATAATCGAAACAAGCCTAGATTCTGATAAATGTTGTTGAAGAGAACAATTGTGTATCTTCATAGATTGTTGTAGATACTTTGTTACACTAATTTATTTACTTTTCCCCTTGAGATCCATTTTTCCCTTCAACTCTCGGAGAGAACCTTTGGCACAGAACAACTTGCCATTAGACCAAATGCCACAGTGTCATCCAAGTATTTGTCCATCCATTTCTCATCCCATT
This sequence comes from Picea mariana, assembly GCA_032191745.1. NCBI lineage: Eukaryota > Viridiplantae > Streptophyta > Pinopsida > Pinales > Pinaceae > Picea > Picea mariana. The sequence continues at coordinate 37,273 of JASDQU011175848.1, forward strand.
ATATTTTAGGGAATTGGAGATTTGTAATAAAGGACTTGAGGTCTGCGTGTATAGTAGATAAAACCCCATGGCTTGCTGCACCCACGACAGATTTATCTTGTCCTTCAGAATATTTGGCTCGAGTTTCTTTAATATTCTCGTTAAGTAAGTCTCAAAGGAATTCAATATTTGATTAATATTTGTAAACTAATTAGACAATCCATTAGAAGAAACCATTCTGGAAGGATTTCCAAAGCTTGGGAACAGAGACTGGCCATCATTTGGGCGACTCATTGCTGAAGCAGTTTGCAATCCAAATGACAAAAATAGGGGAAATTCTTCTGAACATATAATAAAATAGAAATACAACCAAGATCTTGCAAAGAAAGTTTGTGCCATTAAAGTTTTAGGAGAAATACATGAAATCTCCTCCCATGATATTATCACCCATAAAGATAGGCAGCACAACCTATGAAGCTCAAAACCTTATTCCACCATTTTACACTTTGTGTTCTTATTCGTCCATCGAGGATTTTTTCCAAAGGCTCCTAGTAAAAAGGTTTTGTTAGATGTATTTTGGTGTTACACTGAGTCTCTACCAAATGCACACTGACGTATGGGATCTATGAAGGTACTTTATGAACAAGAAAATATGGTTGATTTGCTCAGAATCAATAAAATATTTAATACCAGAGATAATTCAAACCTTGGAAATTTAGGCATTTATCCAGCATTATCAAATAATTGATATCATCAATTAGGAACCCCCATTGTCTCGGAACTTCCACCAAAAGAAGAACCAATCGACAAGTACATGGGGCTCCTACACCCTCCATTTCGGAAGCTAGTTCCTGCCAGGCAGGTTAAAGGAGGGATTTAGACAAGACAACCAAAGGATAAGATAAAATTGTCACTTTGATACACAAAACACCACCAAATTTCCCAACGCTCTTACCAATGGATTACAGAGTTACGCTTCATGCCATTAATGCAAGTAATTAGGAATTGGCCATATATATATATATATATATAAGTAAATAAATCATGAATTATATGAAAGTTAAGGAAATGATAAGGTTCATTGAATATTCCATTTAAAGACTACCTAAAATGAGCATGCCACACAGTCTCAAAGACACTTGGCTGGTCAAGAATGCTGCGAAAATAAAAGAGAAGAAGTCATATGTGGCAAAGGGGGGGAGGGGGTCGGTGGCATTTTCTCCGTTTCCAATAACTACTACAGATTGTAATCTCAATACAGGAGACTGTGTCGAACTGCCAGACGGGGTCACTCCCTCTTAATTTAAAACTTAAAAAAAAATAGGAAAAATTGAATGATGATGGGAAGGATCTCATATAGTCCCATCTCGAGCCACACGATAGAAATCCAAATCCAAAAGGATCTTCAAAGAATGAGTAACAATGATAACATGAGCCATTAATACTTTACGTAGAGTGCAAGACAAAATCATGAATGTATGAGTGGAAATTCAATTAGATCGGTAGACTTTGCAAAATCAATTAAGACAATGTCAGCCATAAAGCTTGTTTGACAAGACCAGTATAATCTTCACGTATCAATTTACAAATTCAATTAACCCAGTCATAGAGTTTGTTTGACAACATAGGTATAATGTTTACGTATCAAAACAGCATATAAATTTCAGTTTGATCTTAACTACATCAAACACCTCCACTCACCATGATTGTGATTTTCTTTAATGTGTGGAGATGGAAAATTCTTTTCTTTAATGTGGGAGTCATTATTGGCAAACCAACAAAATAATTAATAAACAATAAAATTGAAATACTGTAATTTTAACTCAAGTATGTATTTAATATAATAAAATCATTTAGTTGACCATTTAAGCTTTTAAAGAATCCATTCCTTTTGGATTAAATTTTTAAATAATTTCATAAAAGAGATTAAACTTTTAAAAGCTACATGAAAATGTTTCTTTAAATCCTCACAACTCTATGTACAAAAACCCTCATTATGTTGTTGTCTTGTTGCATTCCATATATTATGCTAATTAATTAAAATAATATATATATAGATATTCCAATATATTATAGTATATGTTATAACTTATATACCTTTTCCTAATTAATATGATAATATTGAAGTCATTTTATTTATCTTCTTTATGTATTTCCTTTTGATATTTCATAGTTGACATTATGTTTTCTTTCGTTTTGGTCTAAATTACTTAAGTGTATAAAAAAGACAATGTTGTATGTACTACATATAAGATTCAACTTTACCTAACAAGTGTGATGTGGAAGACACACAACTCTTTGAAGACATTCTCAAAGTCTTTTGAAACTTTCAACCTTACTTTTCTAACTTTCGACATGCTTGAAACTTGTAGCCTAGCATTTTCCATTCTTTGTAGAATATATGATTTAAATATCGTTTTTAGATAACACATGTATTCTAATATATATCTAAATAAGGGCGTAAACAAAACAACATATAATACAACATATGGAGAATCAATTTTTTTTAGAATGTGGAATACATAACTCAAAGTGCCCATTATGGTTAAATTTGTTTAAACCATCCAAGTCCAACTTGATATGTTTTAAGATTAAGGGTCATGTAGTGAAACAAACCTTGTAACCTAGAAAATAATTTATTGATGTAGGAAACATTGTAATGAATGACTTAGGGGTTATCCTCCACTTTGTAAGTAAGTATAAGACCTCAAGTAAAGTTGATTTCAAATGAAAACATGGTCACAAGCATGGTTCATAGTGATAATAAGGAAGCATCTAACCTTATCAATCCCCAGTATGGATTGTACAGTTCCACTTAAAGATTATCTAACCTTAGTAATGCTAAGAGTAAATCATATATCATTGTTACAAGAAATACATTGACCACTCATGAGAGGTTATTTTCATGAGAAGGTCAACAACTTTTAAATTTACCATAGTGTTTATGTTAAGAGTGGAAACTAGTGATGAGTCCTACTCCTAGTTTATGGTTATTATATGATGTATATGAGAGAAGATTCGAGACCTTTAAAGTGATACTCTCTAGAAAGGGGAGGTCATGCGTAAATTTACCATTGGCTAGAAAAATATTACATAGTTAATGGAGAATTTGGTGTGGTGTACCATTGAATTTATTTATTTATTTTTTTCTATCTTAAGAGAATAGCTTATTCACTTGGGTTGCTTCTATACTTAGGAGTGAGTGGGAAAGAGTCTTGACGCTAGAGAGAGTGTAGTGCGAAGGAGGAAGTTGTGCATTTTACTTAATCATTATGTAGGTTAGTATGACGATATTCACAACATAAGACTGTAGTGGGTGCTTATGTGTAGTTCCACATTATAATGAACATTCAAATGGATATTGTAAGTGAGCCTATGTTGTGAATTTAAAACTTGAGTCCAGAATGATAAGTGAAGTATCAAGACAATGTGTTTTATTATGTCATAAGGCATGGCATGGTATATCAATTGAGTTCTATTAGTCACTATGCACGAGTCCGTTGTAAGAGGGATGAGTTATCTAAATGGGAGGAAACACCTTGAAATGCATTAATTTCTCTAGCAACTACTTGTTTACTAACAAGGATTTTTCCCTATGAAGAAACTCAGTTTGAAAATAAATAAGTAAATAAATAAATCTATATGAGGAATGATGAACACATGCTTCCCATTGTTAAAACCATCTTTCATGGTAGGAGAAAGAACTTGACAGTGCTAGAAATGGACAAAAAAAGAGATAGTTACCAAAGTTGGTAAGTACGATATGTAGGTATAGACGATATAATTTTGAGATGTGAGAAGTACAATGCTGAGAAGAGAAGACCTCAAGGACAAATAACTAAATATTTGGAATGAAATCTTGTAGTAAATTTATTATTGATACAAAATTTTCACTAACCCACATATCAACACGGTGCTCTTTATGTATAGGCATGTTTGTATAGTGAATTGATGATAGAAAGAATGTTTTTCCTTGACCGTGATGAAGAGAATCCTATACTAGACAATTAACTTGTTTGAGATATAATCTATACAACATAAAAAAAATGAGATATTCAGGACAATGGAAAAACAAACAGTGAAGTGATGACATCACATGAAAATCATTTAGTAGTATATTAGTCAATGTTCCTAAGCCTGGAAAATTTTATGATGGCATATGTATTCTATCACTCAAGTTAGAGTGATAGTAAAGTCAATGATAATTGGTTATAATTTTTAAGATATTCTAGGTGGAATTATATGCTTGGCTTAAATTATAAACAAACTCAATATAAGATTCACTTAACTAAAGAACCAATAATGAGATAAGATTCTAATTGGCTATCAAACTAGAAGACTATAATTTAATATACAACTTAGGAAGAATAAATCTATAAGAGAAGCATATCGTTTCATTAATTTAATTACCAATGGTAATAAAATAGAGTAAGACATAGTAAGGTGCCTACTAAATAGACATAGTTGCAATCAATATATTAATAGCCTCAACATGTTCTAATCAAGTCATTGTCCAATGAGACCAATATAATGCAAGGTTTGCTATCGCGAAAGACAAATAGAAATTGTGTCATAAATTCTCCTCATATTGTGAATGATTATAACATCGGGACAAAGTTTCTTGAAAGGTGGGAGTATGTAACGCCCCATATTTTGACCTTAGGTAGTTAGAACATTGTTGTTTACTAATCTTAATAATTCAAAGTTTAGGATTTGTTTGGATTCAGTTAGACTTTGTTAGACATTGAGATGTGTACCTCTAGACCTATTTGTATGTTACATGATATATGCTCATGACAAAGATAGTTATTTGATTATTTAAACATGAAAATTTAAATGGGTAAGTTAAATACATGTATAGAAATTCAAGTTATGTTGTGAATGTATAATAGATGCAATGCATGATGTAAATAGGGACACATTTCTTAATTGAGCATCAATGCAAATATGGATTCTTATATAAATTTGTGATGTATTTGCATCAATATGTGTTATTGGTGAACTAATGTACAAGATGATGAGCTATGTAATAGCCAAATGACTATAGTATTGAGGTAACTAGGATGTCGTAGACATCAAGAAGATATTGTATGCTATAAGTTGTACTTACTATTTAATTTATGATTTGAAATATTACTATGATCTATGGTAAGTGTGGTTTTGAGAGGATGCACAACTTACCCAGAGTGGATGTTTGATGACGTGACTCTAAGAACAGTAGTTGCATAGTATAGCTTGATGTGGGGTGTTGACTCTAGTTCTATGAGGAGGGGTGGAGGTATTTCCAACCGTTTATCCTCTGAAACCTAGAGTCGTGGGAGGGTTGTGTGAAGTCACGCTCCCCTAGATGTGTGATGACGACTGCTAGTTTCCTGTTGGGGAAGATTGGTCAAGATGTATGACACTTCCGCTTACAGGTTCTATCTAGAGTTAGGTCAATATAGTTGATGCTCCATATTAGTCCAACAGAGGAAAGGATAGGATGGAAGATGCAAGTAGGTTAGGAAGGAAGGATGCTTCGATGTTAGTTGAGAATACTGATTGGGGATTAGAGATGCCACTATTGTTTACTCACTTGGTTCCTACCATATTTAAAACCCTCTTTGATTTCGTACTGAAATTTTAAGTGTGACAATACGTTATTGATGAATTGGTGTACTTTAGTTCGTTAAGATTAATTAAATGATGCATTAATCTATTGTCCTACATGTCTTGGTGATCATATAGGAACTATACACTAAAGGCAATGATTGTTTATCGTTAGTACATACATGAGATATGTGTCTTCTAGCTACGCACAGATACCCTACCCATGTACACTAATATAAGTAATTAATGTATTAATTATTAAAATAAATTATTAACTATTTAATTGAATGTTTATTGAATATGTAAATTATATTGAATAAAAATATCTAGAAGTATTAAGTACCTTCTTGACTTTGATAGATGGTGGGTGTGATGAATTAAATGAACATGGTGGGGTGTTATTTACATTTTGGGAAAAATTATCAAATAAAATTTATTAGCTAGCATGAGAATAAAGACTTTTTTATTTATTTATTGTTGTTTAATGCAATTCATTTATATTTAGTTTTATTTTAATATTTTCCCAAATATCTAGATAAGGGAGGTTCATGGATAATAAAGAAGGTGGTTGAGGAGACTTGGGGGAGGGCGGTATGGAAACTTGATAAATAGGGAGGAGAAGTGGTGAGGAAGGGAGGTTGGAGAGGTTTTGAAATTTTTGGAAGAGATAATTCTTGTGATAGTTTTCTTTGAGCAATTG
>JASDQU011175849.1:2743-18821 GCA_032191745.1 Picea mariana
TTCCTTAAATTTTGATTTGATTTTTTTTTAATAGTATCTTTATTCTGCAAAATGGTTTCTTCCATTATTCCCCAATAGTTTAGCCAAGATCGGGCGTCTTTATGCCATCCTCGCTTGAGTTGATGGTGGTTATGACATAATTTGGAAGCAATTTTAGGTAGCCTCTTGTCTTCCATGTTGTTTAACTTGTTCTTATACATTAGGTATCTAGTCATAGCCATGCTCTCAATAAAGGAGAGGCTAGTTTCTACGAGGAGGATGGGATAGGGCGTATTTTCTTTAATTTTGAGATCATAGGTTATAAAATTCTTTTGTATGTTCTCTATCTTTCTCCAGTATTCACAAGAGATGCTATAGCCCCATACATCACATCCATAAAGAATAACTGGTGTAACAAGAGTCTCAAATAGGAGTTTCTTCTTATCCCAACTCCAAAGTTCAGCTGATTTACAATTGTTTTCAAGCCCATAATAAAATTTCCATCCCCCAATAATCCTTTACTCAATGCTATAATTCCAATTAAACTTGTGGTGAATATCAATTCCAAGATATTTGTATGAATTCACTTCCTCCAAGTTGTTGTTGTTATATACAAAGGTATCATAAGGGATACTATTGAATTTAATAATCATGACCTTAGTCTTATTAGTATTAACAGTCATACCCATATTGGAGCAAAAATCCTTGAGGATTTTAAGGAAGATGTTAGTAGACAAAAGCATATTGGTAAAGTTTGTTCTCTTACCTCTTAAGGAAGATGTTAAAAAATTTCCACGAATAAAACATTTTGTAATTATGATAACAAAGATAAGATTTTTATTGGTTAATTATATTCCATTCGAAATTTTAGACCTTTGGCATGCTTATCTTACCCATTGCATGCATTTTACTTTTTGACTCGTTAGCTTTCCTAGAAATTGCCAAAATATGGGTTAAACATATTTTTGTTGAATTAGAAATTCATGATGGAGATAGATTTATAAAGTATGGATAAAAATATATTTATAAAGAATTATATAAATCGTGGATCGTAAGAAAACATTGTTATATTTATCCATATTTATTTGTATTTGAGTTAGGATACGATATTATTTATTTGATGTAGTCAACACAGTCTACATTTATTTATTTGGTGTACTCAACGCAACGTTTTATGTATTTTTCCACAATAACAAGTTTTAGATTCAAATTTATAAACAAATATAAGAATGTGAGAAATGTAAAAGTACACATTATTATTTTTAATTATTTTATTTAAAAAATAATAAATTTAAAGTATGCAATTATGTGAATACTAGTCAAATAGATAAAAAAAAAAAAAAGTTTTCCTGATTTTGATGGATGTCATGGATGTCGTGTGAGAAAATGGAGATGGTAAGAAAAATGATCAAACATGGAATTTGTACAAAAGGTGAAATAATTAATTTGTCTATTATCATATTTTGTGTGGCACATCTTTGGATAGGTTTTGCATGCACTTTCCTAAGCATACTTAAGTTGGTGCAAGAATGGTTGACTCCTTAAGTAGTTTTGAAAAATATGTTTTATATGAATAATTTAATTCCTCGCTGTATTTAAAGGTTTAGCATTTTATTTTAAGGGTTAATAGAGGTTCTAAAATTTGAAATATCAAATGAGATTCCATTCAACATTTCTTCGTGTTTTCATGAAATTCATAGAACATCAAAAAATTATGGCTTAGTAATATTTTAATGGAATGGTTTGATGAAAAAATGGGTTTAATGGTTTCAAGGTAGTCTCAAAATGTTCCACGCCTTTCTTTTGTACATATTAAATCTATTCATATAATGAAATAAATTGGATGATATTAGACCATTTTGTACATATTAAATCTATTGATATAATGAAAGAAATTGGGTGATATTAGACAACAAGAACGGCGTAAAGAGATAGAAAATATTGAAAAAAATCCCATAAATTCCAAGTTTTGAGAATTGGAAGGAAGAACCATATTCAGATGAATGATTGGGTGTGTATATTCAAATGAATGATTGGGTGTTTATGGTATAATTCATTTGTTTTTTCATGTAAATGATGAATTCAAAATTGTTAATCCTCTATAAACATTTAAATAACTTATCATATCTATGCACATTAAAATAATTTTTCATATCATTTGAGTAAGAGTAATGTTTATTTCTAAAAGATATTCTTGTTATGAATTTTTAAAATCTAAGTTGTTGTTTATGGTAATTTTATATTAATTTAATTTTTCTCTACTTAATCATGTTGGGATGCTATATTTTTTTGTAGTAAAAGTTTAGTCGATGTGGATCGACATAAGGTTGAAGTCGAGGTAGATCGACAGCAAGTCGAAGGTCGAGGAAGTCGAGCGAGTAAATTCGAAGTCAAAGATATCGACGACAAGTCAACTAACACGAGTTCGAAGTGCGGGTGTGAAACGACCGACTAGAGACTGAATGAAGGCTGACTGATAGTCGACTCAACTGGTAAACCCGACCGACTATAACACAATATCAGGATTTGCAGGATTTGTAGCCAATGATATGCATATATCTGTAACCATTTTTGTGCGCCAATATTTAGGAATTTTCCTATTGTAAAGCCTATAAAGAGGCATGTTGTAAGGCCATAAAAGGTTGTTGTTGTAAGGTAATCATAGAATGTACTTTTGAATATTAATGCATGTGTAAGTGTAGGTTGTTGGTCATGCATATGTGATATGAATTAGCTAGTTCTTGCATGTGACGATATGATGTCGATTGTGTATTATGTGTGGACCAAGATTAGACATGTAGTGATGGAAAGCCTATGACCATACCTACCCAAATTCCATGGATGTTAACACCCTATCCTCTCTAGTGTGTTCTTTTCACTTTCCACAGTCTGCAAGCTTACCTAAGGCTTAAACTCTTTTCATTGTACATGATCATTTCTCTTAGAAGGCTTAAGAGCCTCACTTCATGTATTCAATTTCCTTACATTTCTATTTTCTCGGCCTTTCTTTTCATGTGACCGCCTAATATGGTCATAGGCTCCCCTTCATATTCTTACAATTGCTTCTCAACTGTACATAACCGTGCTTTGAAAACTCAACTATCGCAATGATATAAAACCCTGTTTTATATCACAAGACCGACCAATATAACTTGCACCACATCGCAGTGCTACAATGGCTCTTAACTTTGACTCTCTTTGGCACCCTTCACATATCAAGTGACCATTAACTCCCCACTGAGTCTGAGTGCGATATGGATATCCAATCGTCTACCCCCTGCTCTGGCCCTGTGACGTGATCTCTGGCTCTGCGATGTGATATCATCTACCCATTTTCTTAACCAATCACTCTTTCGACCAACACTTCCTCTCTTGACTGCCATGTCACCTTTTGACCAGCCTCTGTCGAACAACGACCCTATCCCCACCGTTTAATCAACTACAAGATGTACAGGAATTGTCGGTTTCTTGTTTCTCCACCGTTTTCAATCTACAGCACGTCCAACTATCTTCTCTGAGCAGGTACTCCAACCCTTTCCTACAATTTCTCTATGCAAGAACCTCGATTTCCTGTCACTGCAATTTCGCTATGCAAGAGATACTTTGTACGCAAACCCTGTTTTCAATCCTCGACCTCACTTCGCATCCCACACTGGAAATTCAATACATAAGAATGCAGTTTCCTTTCATCGAATCCCTGCTGCAATAACAAACCACAAGGGCTACTCTGGCACTGGTGTTATCAATACATTCTTGTAACTATGCTCTGTTGGAAATCAATGACTTTTTGAACCCTTTGCACATATTGGATTCTTACCATTCATCATTCATTAGATTATATTAAAACACCAGTGATTGGAACCTCACCTTGAAATTCTACCCAATCAATCCTTCAATAGACTACAATGATTGTTTTAGAGTAAAATGACTGCAATTCTTGAGTTTCACTAAAGACAAGGAAGATAAAGAATCCTTAATTACAGATGTCAATTATTACCATGCCCTATCACACAGAAAAACACAGTACTGCACATAGATCATATCACATAGAAGATCTCTGAAATTCCATAACAGAGGATTTTTTCGTTCACTTTATTATGAGCATAAAATGATTTCATTATCTTCAAACAATAAACTTTCTACATACAAACCATTCACTCTCTCATGGCCCTGCTCTACTTCGTGTGGCCATCTTCTCACTTTCCCTATGCTCGTAGGCTTGCCTTCTCATATACAACAGGAAGTCGATTCTTCCAATCCTCAAACCCTAACCAACTTCCTAAATTTCTCTCAACTAAAAGCCAAAAATGAACATTCGACCCTATCTATTTGATGACTCGATAGATGACTCAATAAACAAGACGTATTAAGACTCTACCAAATTCTGCCACCTAGTGGAGATTCAGTTACAATGATTTCCTACTAACATCTCATCACACTAGAACCTTCTAAAATACTTGTACTAATAACATTTAGATAGTTTTACAATGATCTTTCGATCAAACCCCTCCTTCGGCTGATAACAAGACCCTAAGCCTATGCAACCTTTATATTTTTGATTGAGAGGAAGATGCTCCTGCATCATGTAACCTTTTATTCTGAATGAATAAGAAAACAAGAGAGAAGAACACTCAAAGGAATGTTGGTTTTCCTACTTAGTGGTTTCCACGGGAAAATTTTGGTGTACTATGTGATTGCTTGTGTAATTTGCTTTATTGATTAAATTATTCTTCTTTTCTTCTAGGAATAGTGTGGAAGTGCCCTGCATTTCCTGACATGTGGTATCACAGATTAAGTCTTCCCTAACAAGTGAGCTATCAGAGTAGTGTAATGCTTTGGAGAGTATATCAGATCTTGATTTTCCAATCTTGAATATGAGAACTAAACCCTAGGTATAGTAAGAGTTGTAAGTCATGAATTGTTTTAAAGATAGTGATAAAGAATGGAGAGCAATTCTAGGATAGAGATAGAAAGATTCAATGGTTAGAATTTTGAGCTTTGGAAGCTTAAAATGGAAGATGTTATTGTAGATCTAGAACAATGGTAAGTAGTCTCTACAGGTACCCAACCGACAGGCATGTCGATAGAAGAATGGGAGAAACTCGAAAGAAAAGAAAGAAGTAGGATACAAATTTGTCTTGCAGATTCATTGTTGTTGAATGTGAGGTGAATATTCAGTGAAGAAACTATGGAGAAATATGGATAGCTTATACCAGTCGAAATATCTGGTAAATAAGTTGTTTCTCAAAAATAAACTATATCTTCTGAGGATTAGTGATGGCAGTTCGGTGACTGATCATTTAAATGTGTTTAATACCATGTTAATTCAGTTATCATTTGTGGATATAAAGATCGTTGATGAGGAGAACTGTAATAACATATTATGTTCTTTGCCAGACTCCTAGGATAGCTTAGTCATGACTATTGAGTCATAGAAGTTTCTTCTCTGTTGTCTGAAGAAATGAGGAGAAAGAACATGGAAGGATCGACCAAATATGCTCTGGTAGTGAGAGGTCGACTGATAGACAAAGATAAAGGAGGATTCTGTGGTAGAAAGTTCAAGTCGAAGGTTAGATCTAAATCTCCGGTTCAGTTGGCACGAAGATGATGGAAATGCGGTAAAGATGGGATTTATAAAAAGGAATGTAAGTCGAAGGCAACAAAAGGTCATGCTGGATCCAATGAGAATCACTCAACTAAGAGAAAGATAACCTTGGAGAAGGGAGGTGATGTGTACCTGGCAGCGACCATGACACAGTCAGATAAAGATATTAGGTTGATCGACGTAGGATCATCATATCATATGACACCACATAAAGAATGGTTCACTAGATATGAACACTATGATGGGGGTGATGCTTTATTAGGGGACAAGTTAACAACTAGAATTGTCGAACGGTGAAGAGTCTGACTGACAGTACATGATGGGAGGAGAATAACCCTTCTAGGTGTTCTACACATTCCAGGTTTGGAAAGAAACCTGATATCTATCAGTAAGATGAGTGATGAAGGTGTGCATACTCTATTTCAGAAGGATTTGTCCAAGATGGTCAGAGGTTCGATGGTATTAATGAAAGAAGTTTGGATTGGTATCGTGTATAAGCTATTAGGGAATGTCGAATTAAACGGATGAAAGAACATCATTGCTCCTAAGGTCAACGTGACTGCGAATAGAATCGAATTGATGTCTATACAACTCGACTCAACTCAAGCCAAGTCAGTTCAAACCAAATCAAGAAGACATGATGAACTCGACCCAACGAGGTTATGGCACGATAGGGTGGGGCACGTTGGATAAAAATGAGTTCGAGTTATGAAAAGAAAAGATATGGTCGAAGATTTTCATGAATGTGGATTAGAAGTCCATTTTTGTGAACATTGCATATATGGGAAACAAAGTGGGGCAGGTTTCTATCTGGAGCGATAAGGGAAAATAGGATTCTAGAACTAGTGCATAGTGATGTGTTTGTCCCAGTTAGAGTTAATTAACTTGGTGGATCTCATATTATGGCTCCTTCCTAGATTATTTTTCTAGGAAGACATGGATATATTTCCTGAGGAAGAAATCATAGGTTTTCGAGATATAGAAGGAGTTTAAATTTCTCATGGAAAACCATACATAGAAGAGGATTAAAGTGATGAGAACTTACAATGGTGGTTAATTTTGTGGAAAAGAATTTGTTCATTTATGTAGGAAGTGTGGCATAGCACGCCAAAATACCACAGCATATACCCCACAAAAAATTGGATTTCCCAAGAGAATGAACATAATGTTGATGGATAAGGCAAGGAGCATGCTCAATGGTGCTGGGTTCACACAAGAATTCTTGGCAGAGGTAGTCAAGACTGCAAGATATATATTGAATATGTCTCCTTCATCGGTGCTAGTCGACATGACTCTAAATGAGGTATGGTCGGGTAAGAATCCTTCGGTGGCAAATCTCAAAGTATTTTGTTGTGATGCATTTGTGCATGATCCCAAGGAAACGAGCATCAAAATAGACAAGAAGGAAGTCAAATGTATTTCATTAGATACAAAGAAGGAATGAAATGATATAAGATATGGGATTCTTCATCAAGGAGAACAATGTACAATTGATACTTGGTCTTTAGAGAAGTCAAAGATAAATCTGAGCCTCAGGAAGTTGTTTAAACTGAGAATAATCCTGATATGGTGAGGTTTGAACTGAGGAACAAAGAAGATGATTCAAATGAGTTAACTGAATATGAAGAAGAGAGGGAAAAATTGACTGGATCGGGGATAAGGATGTTGGAAAGAGAAAGAAAACCAGTTGAAAGGTGAGACAATCGACTCAACTGAGGGTAAACTGTGGAAGGATGCCATGGTCAAAGAGATGGAATCCTTGTACAAGAATGATACATGGGATTTAGTGAAGTTACCTAATGGAAGGAAGCCCTATATAAATTAACCATATCTGACGATCCCATCAAATTCCATCCCTGTTGAGGATAACCTTGGACAAGTTCAAGACCTTTGAATGGGGTTATAAAAACCTTTGATGAATGGTGACACACAATGCATCATATTCCTCTCCAATTTCTAAGCATAAAATATTCTTACTATTGTTGAAACGGTGACAACCACATTCCAGTTCTGTTGGATATTGGCATTTTGTAGATCCCTCTTATTTAGGTTTCAATTGAGGCTAATTAGTCCAAGTTAAGGATGCAATTAATTCAGTTAGTTTCATGTAATTGTATAAATGTGAATGCCTCAGAGGCATTTAGTGAGCAAGGGGCTTCAAGCCCCTCTAGGCTGTTGGTTGTTGTAATCTCATGTTATTCAGACATAATGCCATTACCATTATCCCATGGATGTTTCCCTCACCCTAAGGGTTTTACCATGTAAATGACAATGTCTTAATCTGTGTGAATGCTATTATGATTTTTCCTAGTTCTCATGTTTTATTATTTATATCTATAATTATTGTTTTTCACATTGGAAATTATAACAAGTGGTATCAGAGAAGAAGGTTGGTATAGCGTGCAAACTAGGAGAGTCTGCGTCGTGAAAGATAACTCGCCTTGCAGAAATCGTAGGGTCTGGATGTCAAGATTATTTGGTGTTGGAAATAACCACCACACAGAGGAAGAGCAGGGATATAGATATGAGAAGGAGAATATTGTTGAGCATAGATTTGTCGAGCCTTGAGGGGCCTTCATATATTGAAGGGCGTGAAGCTCCGGAGCCGCGTACTGAAATCACTTCCGCCTGGTTGAATATCTGGTTGAAAATCTGCCTCCGTGGAGGAGAGGAGCCCAACAGGAAGGACTTTCACGCAGAGATGAAGCCTGTTCTTCAAAGATATGACTAGTGTGTGTTGGAAGAGGAGTACGGAAAAGCGAGGGGGACTTCGGTATTTGTTTTTTTGGCTTCTGTTCTCACAGGCCTACCCCAGCCATGTTGCTATCTATATAATCCCTCCATCGCTTCCCATCTTGTTCTATCTCTGCAGATCACAAGCACCAGTTTAGAAGAGCTAGAAATGGATCTCTGTGGCCGAGGATAAAGGAAGGAAGAGGAGCAACATGTCGGAGGCTGGTGAGAAGGAGGGAAGCTCCATGATGCCACTATCGTGGAGCAAGAATGAGAGGAGCTCCGGGAGCACCAGCGGCCGCGGTGCTGGCGGCAGGTCTGACACCGCAAGTGAGGTAGAGCTTCTTCTTACCCCCGCTGCTACACCCACTCCTCCATGCGTTCAGTCAGTATAAGGTGAGGAAACCATTGCAGGAGTGAACTGGATTTGTAGGGTAAATTCAGAGGGTGAAAGCGATTTTTTCTTTTTTTTTTTTTGGGAAACTTTTCTGCTGAGGCAGCTTTTCTGTTGCACTACAAAAGGAAGTGGCGAGCCCAAGAGAAATATTTAAATCTCAGGTGGCAAGCTGTGAAGGGAGTGATAGACGACTATCTCTGTGGAAAGTCGTTTGTCTGCGTATGAACACGAGTTTTTTGGAAAGTTGTTGATCATATTTTTCATTGGTATAATGCCTGTGGAAGTCGTGGTGTATCACCTATTTGGTCCGCATAACTCCATGTTATTTGGTGTGCATAACTCCATGTTATTTGGTGCACATAAATCAACTTAGATGCATAAAGCATGAGGTATGGAAGCATGTTTTTTTGGTTTTATTATGCATAATATGAGGATCGCTTTGTTGAGGGTATGCATGGGATTTTCATATAGAAGACCGTCGGTCGCTGAATCAAAGAGAGGTAGATCGTAAGGAAAAGGCCAGTCTGTTGCAGGGAGGAGCATTGACCTTGGTAATGTTGACACTTTTTCTTGAAATTGCAAAATAAAAGTAGAAATTAAATGTTTATCTACACATATGTTTGGTTTGATGTTTATTACTTCAAACTCAAATGTCAAGTGTTGAGTTCAAGGTGGAGGCACCAAAGGGGGTTATTGGCCATGGGTCGTGATTGGCACATATATTCAATCAATAAAATGACATGGTAAAAACAACATTGTGGTCTAGTAACAAACGAGATAAGTTCTGCTAAATGGCATAAATCCCAACAATGGTAATGGTAAAATTACCATGTGAACATTTGTTTTTCTTATGGAGTTGTAATCTTGCATGTAATTGGGCATACCACTGTAAGACCTCATTTAGGCATGCGTTCCCTTTGCATTTTGCTGGTAAACGTCTATACGTAGACCTAGGTGACAGGGGGTGTCCATGTTTGTTTTTTGGTTTCCTATGGTTTGGTGTCCTTGATATTGCATGTAATGAACCCTATTCAAAATCTAGGTGAAACTCCATTGTAAATAGGCCAGATTTGGTCAAGGGAATGTTTATGTCGAGGTGGAGTATTGTAACTCCATGGTAAATGGGCCCAGAGGTGAGCAGTAAATTCTTACTTGGTCGGTTTTTTTCAAGAGGATGTTCATGGTAAAATGGAGCACAAAGACTCCATTGAAAAGTGCCTGGAGGTGAGCTAGTGTCGAGCTCGCTTGGTTGGTTTCGTCAATTGTGTGGCAAAGGTATTGAATACAGTGTTCAAGGTGGATCACTAAAGGTGCTCAAGATCGCAACAGAAGAGTTGTTTGCAAAGCTCAAGTAATTTTTTGTATGACCTGAAACTCGAGCAGGCAAGTTTGTACAAGATGTTTGATTCCTTCATGATGAACCATGTTTTACAAGAAGTGGGAATAACCATTGTGTTTATGGTATTTACTATATTGGTGATTTAGAGTGTTCACGATATGCTTGTAGAAAGCACAAGCATGGTGAAGATCAACAAGTTGGATTAGTTGACTTGGACGATCGAGATGAAGGATCTGGGAGTAGCAAAACAATCTTGTGCATGGAAATACAAAAGACAAGATTGATGGTAAGTTTTGGGTTATCACAACTTGGGTACATGGTAATGATACTCAAAAAATTCGTTATGAATGATGTGAAATTGGTAAAATATTTTTTGGCTTTCCATTAGAATCTTTCTTCAGGTTTATGTCCAAGTGATGAAGAAGAAAAGGGTTATATGTCTCGTGTATAGTGTGCTAGTAGAAAGATTGATGATTGCGATGAAAAGATGAGATATTTCACATGCAGTTGGTGTTGTGAGTAGTCACATGACAAATCCAGGTAGAGTAGTCAAATGTGTGCTTTTTTTTGGAAGCACTAGTATCACCTATATTTAGCTTGCAAGAAGGTGATGAATGGAAAATGGCATGGTATCCGATAAATTGTTGTCAAGGTGGAGATTGTTGAAACGGTGACAACCAATTTCCAATTCTGTTGGACATTGGCATCTTGTAGATACCTGTTATTTAGGTTTCATTCCAAGATAAGGATGCAATTAATTCAGTCAGTTTCATGTAACTGTGGAGAGAATTGTATAAATGTGAATTCCTCAGAGGCATTCAGTGAGCAAGGAGATTCAAGCCTCCTCCAGGCTGTTGGTTGTTGGAATCTCCTACTATTCAGACATAATGACATTGCCATTGTCTCGAGCATGTTTCCCTCACCCTGAGGGTTTCCTAATTCTCACGTTTTATTGTTTATATCTATAATTGTTGTTTTCAGCACTAGAAATTATAACAATTATATCATTCCACCACTAAATGGTATTTCTATAAACTATCATGGAAAATCTTTAGTCATCTATCCCGTGTAATGAAATCAATGAATCTGAATGGATAATTAAAATAATTCTTTTAATTTTCTTGTGAAGCTAGAGAAGGAAACAATAAAAACATGAGTCAGTTGAGAGAGTCTTACTGCAAGAAATCGATATGAATTTCTTTCTGAAGGTTTTGCTTAATTCGTGACATGAAACTTACACAGATGGTTTATTATTCTAATTGCAGAATTAGGGGCATGGTGCCGGCTTGAAAAGTGTGTTAATTGCATCCTTCAATCCATTATTTCCAGTTTCGATATATGGCTTTCTCCCAATAGACCTGAAAATGATCGCCATGACTAAATGAGGTAAGAAATTCAAGTTTTGGGCATTTAGATTATGAGCTATAAAACCATGCATGGTAGATTTGGCTTTTTACATTTTTATGATTTTTGTGTAAAAATTGGTCTTTAGGAACTTTTAGACATTGTCTAAACTTGGAATTTATCCGGACATATAAATTTGAGTGAAATCACAGATTTATGTTATTTATTTATTTATTTTTTAAATCTACAATTTTGATAATTTATAACATAATTTAAGATAGAATAGATATAAAAAAATATGCTTTTGAAAAGAGAAAAAAAAGTTATGCCTCTAGAAACACTACGGTCATCTCCCATAGTTTATGACATCAAGGGTCAACTCCCTTGACATGTCCTCATGTGCTCTCCACATGGGATGTTGGGTTATAATCCCAACTGCACTTATTCCTTCTTGAATAAGTGTTCCACTTATCCCTTCTCGGATAAGTGTCCTCACAGATCAACTCAACTGAATTCACAGAGGAGTACGATATGGAGAAAGTTTTTCACACATGGAACTCCATGTGGACTTCTAGAGGCTACACCCTCTAGAAACACTAGGGTCAACTCCCATAGTGTATGACATCAAGGGTCAACTCCCTTGACATGTCCTCATGTGCTCTCCACATGGGACGTTGGGTTATAATCCCAACTGCACTTATCCCTTCTCAGATAAGTGTCATCACATATCAACTCAACTTAGTCACACATGAGTACGATCTGGAGAATGTCTCAGGAAGCTCCAAACATCAACATTCCCTCTCAGTGAGGGAGGCATTCTCTTCCACGCCAAGTCTGTCATGAAAGTACTTAAACTTCATCATGGTTTGGT
Organism: Picea mariana; assembly: GCA_032191745.1. Classification (NCBI taxonomy): domain Eukaryota; kingdom Viridiplantae; phylum Streptophyta; class Pinopsida; order Pinales; family Pinaceae; genus Picea; species Picea mariana. The sequence continues at coordinate 15,012 of JASDQU011175849.1, forward strand.
AAGAACATTAGAAACCTGCTCATCTATATGAAGGTTTTACACAATACTTCCTTCCTTTGCACCATGTCTCAGATGTAATGGTACTTGATCTCAATGTGGTTCGATTTTCCATGAAACACTAGATTATCAGTGATCTTCACACAACTTTAGTTACCATAATGAATAATGGTGGAATCTAGCACATGTTCAAATAAATCAGCACGGAGCTTGTGAAGCCACACTGGTTCACGAATTGTCATAATTAATGCAATGTACTCTACTTCTTTTGTGCTCAAAGACATAGAAGTTTGTTTCATGATACACCAGGAAACCATGGAAGATGCCAAAGTGAAGCAACACCTGAAGGTGCTATTTCTTTTGACCATATATATTCCTACCATATCATATCAATACTAGAAGTATATATCAGACCATGTAGAATTGTGCCTCGCAAGTATCTCAACACATGTTTTGCAACAATCTAGTGTGTCTATCTCAACTAACTTATAAACTGGCTAAGTGCACTCACTGCATAGAAAATATTTGGTCTAGTGTTAACCAGATACATCAGTTATCCAACTAGTTGTCTATACGGAGTCGGATCAATTTCATCATAATCGGAAGAAGACACACTTAGTTTCTTCAGATTCATCATCATTGGTGTAGTCACGGGCTTCAATTTCAGTATATCAAACTTATTGAATATTTCAACTGTGTACTTCCCCTGACTCAGGAAGATCTCATCAGTTTTCTGCCACACCTCTAGTCCCAAGAAGTAGTGCATCATACCAAGGTCCTTCATCTCAAACTCAGAGGCTAACGCATACTTTCATTCAATAATAAGGCTCTTTGTACCGATGAGGAATAAATCATCAACATGGAGGACCCAAATCAGGGCCTCACCGTTAACTATCTTGTAGTACAGGTTAGGATCAACAACACTTTTGCTGAAGCCCAAACTCATTAGGTGTCCATCAATCCTCACATATCAAGCTCGAGGTGCCTGCTTGACTCCATACATGGCCTTCTTCAATGTACACACATGAGACTCCTTCTCATGTATGACGAAACCATCTAGCTACTCGATGTATATTTCTTCCTCAATCTTTCCGTTGAGAAAAGTTGTCTTCACATCCATCTGATGTAGTTTCCAACCCATGGATTTTGCAAGGGCAATAATCATCTGGAAAGAAGTGTATCGAGCAACAAGATAAAATGTCTCCTCATTATCTATTTCCTCTATCTGAGAGAATCCTCTAGCAACAAATATTTCTTTGTGCTTCTTGATGCTTCTGTGAGCTGTATGTTTTATCTTATAGATCCATTTGGAAGTCACTACAGACTTCCTTTTAGGTCTCAGAACAATATCCCACATATCATTCTTCATTATGGACTGATACTCCTCCATCGTGACATCTCTCCATACTAGTTGACTAGATGCCTCCTCATAACATGAAGGCTCAAAATTGATGATGTGGCTCATAGCAGTGGCATAGTACAAATATCTTTGAGGTCACTTGATCTCTCAAAAGGTACCACAAGGAGCTGCATGTCCTTCTACCTCCTGTAGAGTCTGACGAGTCCATGTAGGTCTCTTCCATGAATGTATACTAGACACCCAAATATCCTAAAGTTTCCAAATTCAAGATTCACTCATGAACTGTGTCCATACCTGACATCCTATGGTTCCCTCGTGGAACACATATCTAAGGAATATTGAGGTTCCCTCATGGAACCAATGTCTTCTTTAGGACACATCAAGGTTCCCTCATGGAACCAATTTCTTCTTTAGGACACATCAAGTTTCCCTCATGGAACCAATGTTCCCAAAGACATACCATGGTTTCCTCATGAAACGAATGTCTTGGTTCCTTCATATGATCATCTTAAGAATGTTAGTATGAATTCCACATTTCCCTTACTATTCCACATAGGACCCTTTGGGGAGAATGTCTCACATTCCTAATTTATGTTGTGTGGTACACCCACAAACTCAAATCTCTAGCCCATAATGAACAACTACACATTTCTCACCACATAGACCCTAGTTGTGGCACATATCACATGGCCAATGGATGGAGTGTTTCTTAACTAGTAGAGAATCTCTTCATCATTTCTCATGTTTTACCACATATTTCTTCCTGTATAACATGCCTTCACCTCTAATTCATGGTTCAATGCTAATTCCTTCACTAACATTATTGTATAACAACATTATGAAGCAAACTCATATGATGATCACTTCAAACTATTTTCACTTTCTTCAATCACATTGATGATGGCCATGCTATCCATCTGGAAGACCAAGTATTCCCACATGTCATCCTGATGGTTCTAATTTGTACGCGTGAGGTCACCTACATCTTGGGCTCTCTTACTTTTGTTTTTGAGGGGATTCAACAATCCAAGGAACATTTTCTTCACTTTGCTAAAGCAAATCATATGTGTCGTAAACCACACTGTCTCCATACACTTGAGCCCTTGATTCTCCTCATTTCTATTAACACTAATATTTTCATCATCAAATGCGGAGCATGTATTGATGTCCAACACACAATACATGTTCAAGTGATATCTCAAACAATAAAGACATAGAACATAATATAATATTTCCACAGTGTTGGGGTGGGAAGTTGTGGGTTATTCATACTAGGACCATCATGGTACAGTTGGTGGTGTTGGGTCATATATGTAGAACTAGGGTGCTAGAGATATTTCCCACTTGCTTTAGTTCTACTTTCTCACCCACATCGCGTTCAAAGAAAATCTCCCAAATGTCGTGTTCTTGAGAAAATAAGAGCATGTTGTATCAAAATTTTGAGACGTCTTTGACTGGACTGAAGGAGGAGAGATCCTCTCATCCCTCCTCGAGTGCCTCTCACTATCATAAAATATGTAAGGAGCCTAAAGCTGCCTAGTTCGGTGCCTTTTAGAGTCACTATGTTGGTCCACGTGGAGTTTAAATATGACATCTGGTGAATAAACTTTACAAACCATCCATCTCTAGATGTATCACATCGTAGGGTTTCAAGACCATTTGAAAACTCGACAGCCACCGAATGTCATAGGAAATGGTGGCGTGAATGGTGGGAGAGAAGCTTGTTGAAGATTTTGCACACTAGGATGGAGAATTTATTGGTAGCGTTGTCTAGGTTTGAAAACTGGATATGCAGGTCCATTTCTTAGTAGATGGCTCGTACATTTCACCTCATGGATCAGTTTGATCACTCCACCCTTTGAACAAGTAAATTATTCCATGAACAGTGGAAACAACAACCCCTCTCCTGGATATATCTCTGGATCATATCCCTAGACATTGTTGAGCTCGAATCTATCTATTCGACCACAGATAAAACATAGTATCCTTGATCCATAATGGCTTCTTCATCATGATCCAGGTGTTGTAGCTAATGTTGATTAAGGTTGGTTGTCATTGATGTCAACCCTTGAGGAAAGCCCCGTACCACAAAGGTTTAGGTAACTGACCCAATATTGTTTGATGTAAATATGACTCATTATTTTTTTGTCATGGTTGATAAGAAGTAAATATGGATGAACTCCAAAGTGGTCCCCTTATGGTGAAAGCCCTCATGGGAAGACGCTTTGTGGATTAAGAGAACCCATGCTTAATTGTGGAATAATGAGATGAAGGAAAGTGAATTTTCCAGGGAAAGTATCCTAGATGGATAGTTCTTGTCATGCCATTTCCGGTGGTATGTGGAACATCACATAATTCCTCAGGGTTAGAGAGTTATGGCCATGAGAAGTTGGAGACCCCGTGTTTGGGTAATGGACCCAAGTTTGTTTGATGGGTAACGATATGCGTTATGA
>JASDQU011175850.1:9855-26250 GCA_032191745.1 Picea mariana
ACCAATATCCATCAAACAGAGGGCATTAATATGGAAGATATTGTCTAGGGTTTGAAAACTTGGGAAACCAAAATTCTAACTGAGGTTATTGACGAAGGAGAAGAGGCTCAGGAACAACAAGAGCAATCCCAAGAATCTCAAGAACTTGAACAATATCAATTGAATTCATTTTGGGACATAGCCTTTGGAGTTGATGATGAAGAAGTAGAATAAGTGCATATTTCACAAAACAATGTTACAACTAGAAGTACTAGCAAGAAGGTTTCTAATGACAATCCCACTACTAATAATCCCACCACTCCTACTAATCGGTCATCTCCTCCAACAAATTTTGTCCCTAACCTCCGAAAAATACACCTTCATACCATAAAACAACCAATGAAATAGTGAATCCCAATGCTATATCCACACCCCTGGTTAAGCTAGAATATGACTTCCTAGAAGACCTAAAAAAGACTAAGGTAAATATGTCCCTGTTTGAACTTATGAAAGTCCCACAAATCCAAGAAATTGTTTTCAAGAACCTACAGGGAAAAACATCCACTAACTCAAAATAAATAAATGTTGGAGCTAAGAGGGGAACAATCAACACCAACTCATTGACCAATGACACTTTGCCTAAAATCCAAGTAGCCACCAACACTTCCCTTACAAGACACAGGTCTAGATCTACCACTTCACCTTTCCTTTTCACCTCTAAAATTTTCAACATGAATGTCCATAACTACATGGTAGACTTCATCTAATGTCATGTCCCTCAGGGTCTGTGAAAAAATTAATGTCAAACCAGAACCATTCAACATCCATATTATCTATTTGGATAGAACCAGAGTAAAATTCATCAGGGAACTAAAGAATGTTTTGATCAGGATCTCTACCAACTCAAAAGTTCATCAAACCATTGACATCATTGTGGTAGACATACCTGATAACTATGGTATTCTTTTAAGTCGTGACTGGTCATCTATGCTGAACAACTACTTTTCCACTGATTGATCACACCTCTATCTCCACTACAATGGTAAGATGAACCAGATCATAACTGATAGAGAGAGGTACATGAAGCATGTGGTCACTGATTTGAATGACCCCAACAAACTAGTAATGTTCAATAACTCAATCCTAGGAAATTACTCATATGACACGTTCTTTGGGAATTACACCGCTGAAATATCACCCTTTGCGGAATCTGACACATAGTTTGGAATCCTTCACTGCACCCAGATTTTTGAACCTAACTGTAACATAGAGAATAACACTACTGGTCCCTCTAATGTACAACCTAACATAGTTTCCAAGGAAAGATTAGAAAATCCTACTAACTCAACTAACCCCACCAAAAATAAAAAAATATGAAAACTTAAAACCAACAATTGAAATAAAGAAAGTGGATCTCGATATGTGGACATTATTTTTCGATGGATCTAAGTCTTTAGATGGTGCAGGTGTTGGATGCATACTAAAATACCCAAAAGGAAGAATAATATTAATTTCTTGCAGACTAGAGTTTCCTTTCACCAACAACATTGTTGAATACAAAGCCCTAGTACAAGGGTAGGAAGGCAGTAGACTTGAAAGTAGAAAAATCAAGGTATTTTTTGATTCCGAAATAGTTGTAAGATAGGTAAGAAACACCATTCATTGTCTTTCAAGTCACTTGAAAAATTATCCATTAGAAGTTTGGGAACTAATCAAGTCTTTTGTTGCATTTAATATTAGTGTCATGCCTCGATCACTGAATTTCAACGCTGATTTACTAGCTAACGTAGCATCTAAATTAATACCCTCAAATGGATTTATGCTTGATTCATTATCTGTTGAAATTTTGTACAGGACTTAAATCCTCGACAACACCATTAATTGGAGGATCTTTGATGATGACCAACAAATCATAAGTTTATTACACCTCAAAGATACCTTCAAGGATTCTATCATAGATGAAGGTTAATACGATCTGCTAATGAATACAGATTCTACCGATTCAGATAAAACGAAGAGTAGAATAAGCTAAGGCAACAATATCCCCAAGAATGTGGTTAGACTGGAAAATCTCCATGATCTCCAAGATAAATTCAAAAATATTACCAAATGCAAGTCTAATAGCTCATACATGCAGTTTGAAGTAGTGAACTTGGGGTCATATATCACACCTCAAAACATTAATTTGGGTAAAAATTGCTCCCCTAAAGAAAGGAATTCATTACATCAAGTTATTCAAAGAATACAAGGACATATTCACTTGGACTTATGAGGATCTCAAGACAAATGATACAAAAATCATACAACATATCATTCCCATGAAACCTCAAAATAAGCCATTTCAACAAAATTTGAGGAAGATGCACTCTAACCTTGAACCCCATGTCAAAGTAGAATTAAATAAGTTGTTAGCTGCCAAAATCATATACCCAGTAAGACATACACAAATGATATCCAATTTAGTACCAGTAAGGAAGACGAATGGGGATATTAGGCTTTGCATTGATTTCATAAATTTAAACAGAGCCTCAGAGAAAGAAAACTACCCTGTACCCCCCATGGAACAAATTCTATAGTGTGTGTTCGGCTCAAAAACACTCTCCCTACTAGATGGATTCTCTGGATATAACCAGGTCCTAGTGGCTCGTGACTATCAACTAAAGACAACATTCAGAACCATATGGGGAACGTATGATTATAGGAATATGCCTTTCGAATTGATCAATGTGGGAGAAACATTTCAATGATCCATGGATATTTCCTTTAGAGGCCTACTGGGAGAATGCTTTATAGTATACCTCGATGAGTGACACATCACTCATTTTAAGAAGGTATTCAACAGATGCAAGAGATATGGCATCTCTCTTAACCCGAAGAAATCCATGTTCGTCGTTGATGAAGGAAGACTCCTAGGTTTCATCATCTCCAAACATGGTATGCAAATTGAACCTGAGAGAACTGAAGCAATCGCCAAAATCCCTCCCCCTCACAATAAGAAGGCCATGCAGTCATTCCTTGGGAGGATAAATTTAGTGAGACAATTCATCCCCAATTTCACTTAAATGGTAAAACCCCTGCAAGACATGATAAAAAATAATTTTGAATTCTAGTGGGGGTGTAAAGAAAAGGAATCCTTCGATAGGATAAAATAAGACATCACACAAGCCCCTACATTGTTGAGCCTAGATTTTAATCAAGAATTCATTCTTTACACCTTCTCCTCTGACATCGCATTCACAGTTGTCTTGACATAGAATAATATGAAGGAGATGAGTTCCCTATAGATTTTATGAGTTTGGGCCTACAAGGAGCTGAGCTAAACTATCTCAAAGTATATAAACAATCCTACACAAAATTTAAAGTTGTTAAGCACTTCAAGACCTTCTTTCTCAAATCTAAAACCAAGGTCATTGTTCCTTACCCCATTGTCAGGAATCTCCTAGTACAAAAAGCCTTAGCAGAAAAGAGGGTCAACTGGATTATGACCCTACAGGAGTATGACCTAGAGATCAAGCCTATGAAAATCATTAAAGGACAAAGACTATGCAAATTGGCCGCTGAATCACCCTGTGTTGAGCCATAGGAAGATGCCTTGTATTAAGATCGTGAGGTTTTTGAAAGAGAATTCTCTTACATCTCGGCTGGCTCAGACCCTTGGTTCTACGAAATGAAATACTACTTGACTCACGAATCAACCCCACATTATTTGGATCCCCAAAATAAAAGGGCTCTCAGGCTCAAATCTGCTCAATACCACCTTATCCAGGGAATTCTATGCAGAAAAAACTATGATGGTATATTCCTAATATGTCTTGAGAACAAAGATGTTGAGAAAGTCCTATATGAACTCCAAGATGGACTAACTCGAGGACATTTCAGTGGAGACACTACTGCACATAAAATTCTCAGAGCTGGTTACTATTGGCCTTCCTTGTTTAAGGATTCTCACACATATGCGAGGAAATTTCGTCAATGTCAAAAGTCTCTAGGAAGAGAGAAGAAAGTTGCATTTCCCCTGCAGTCAATGGTCATTGAACATCCATTTCAACAGTGGGGAAAAGACATAAGTGGGGAGATCAATCCCAATTCTTCCCAACTGCATAAATACATTATGACTTCCACTGACTATTTTACCAGATGGAGCGAGGTGATCCTTTTGAAGACTATAAATGAAAACTAGATGACTTCATTCCTTGAAAATCATATCATCACCAGGTTTGGAGTTCCTGAGTCATTAGTCTTTGATAATGAAAAATATTTTTCCTCTTTGAAATTGACTGAAGTTTCTCTTGAAATAAATATCAAAGTTAAAGATTCAACAAATTATTACCCGCAAGGGAATGGCTTGGCAAAATACACTAATGAAAACCTAATTAACATTCCCAAGAAGACTGTCAATGACCATAAAATAAACGAGCACCTTTCTTTGCAGAACACCCTCTAGTCCGATAGAGTAATCCCCAAGTCATCCACCGATAACTCCCCTTTCTTCCTATTCTATGGACGTGAATCCACTATACCTACCCACACCTTCCTACCAGCCTTGCAATTATCCCAATCCATCCGAGATGAGGCTTGCCCAATAATGCAGGAGAGGTTAAACATGTTGTTAAAACTGGAAGAAGAAAGGGAGAAAGCTAAAACGAACTTAACTCAACATCAATAAGTAATCAAAAAATGGTTTGACAAATTGGCTATAGGTAATAAATATTTTTAAGAGGGAGACTTCATACTCAAGTGGGACAAAGCTAATGAACTAAAGGGAAAACACACCAAATTTTAGATTCTGTGGTTGAGACCCTATCTGATCCACTAGAAAATAAGTCTTTGGACATTAACACTTAGGACATTGCAGGGAAAGGAGGAGGAGCTCCTTGTCAATGGTCAAGTCCTAAAAAAATGCTTCTCCTAATCACCCATGGTGATTTAGACCTATATATAGTAGGAAATTCTTCAATTTTCTTCCCCTTGTTTCTATTTTTTTCACCCCAATCGTCTTTTTATTTTTTTTTCCAGTTTTTCTTTTCCTCAGAATTTTGCTTCAATTTTCCTCCTCTCTTTGCACTTGTTAGTTCACAATAAATAGTTGTATGCCACTCCATATCAATTCCTCCTCGCAACCGAAAACCTAAATGGTTCAATCCATGAAACCACCTTGGTCTTTGATATCTTCCATTTAGTAGTAATCAAGTGGCATGTAACTCAACATTTTCCTCATAAAAGATGATTGTATAAAAAAGAGGAATTGGTTCACTCAAGCCAAGAGAAAGAATCTGAAATACAAATTCAATACCTTCTGATATCTCCTATCAGTCATATTTATTATGTGTGACCACTCTCAACACTTGCTTGTGTTCCACTCAATTTTTCCTAATTGCTTCGAGTTTGATGTCTTCTGTATACATCCAATGATATTGCCCATGATTCCCTTGAATATACTCTATCAATAACTCATGTTTAAGAACACACGGGAATGGATTTCCGACTGAGACTAGCATATCAAAGTAACTCTCGTATCACCCCGCTTCCTACCCATCTTCACATATGTTGCAAAAGCAATACATAAATCATATATCTAAAACAATGAAGGAAGAGAAACATGAACACAAGGAAGTTGAAAGCACTACCAAAAGTGTGGGAAGTATGACAAAACTCGTTAGGGCTATGGATGCTCACTAGTAGTGGGGCTATTCTTGTATGATACCAAGGCATCTTCATCGGGGCTATGGATGCTCGTTGGTAGCGAAGAAATGTCGGGGAATAGAGGTGAGGAAAAAACTACAGTCCTTATCAACCAGTAAGAAATTCTCTATTGTGTAACCCTCATGTTTCACTATGGATATGATATATAATTCCCATAAACATCCACTAGAATTGTCTATAAGGTCATAAACGACTAGTTTTTCCTCTGAATTTTTCAAGGTTGATTGATGTGGGGTCCTCAATATGTAAACTGTATGAACTATCTGAAGGTAGCAACACAATTGATGAGGTTTTAGTCTTTTCTTTTAAGCTCAGAGATAACTGGTTCTTTCTAGTAAGTCACCATTTGTTGTGATGGAACAACAACCCACCCCCCACATAATTTTTTCAATATTAGTGTGGGGAGGCACACTCTTATTTTTTCCATGAGACATCACTCTTGAACCTTCATCTATATTCTTGGAATTTAGGGTCCTTCAGAGTTAGATATTTCACCCACTTATGGCATCACTTCCTCCGTACCTTGTTTTCATTAGGTCTGTGCCAAATGATGCTCACTTTCCCCATCCTCATATTTCACCGACGGTGATGCTTCGTAACATTGTCATTAGAAATTAACAATGCCCCATCATCCTCATGCACCTGCCCATATTTGTCGACGACGACGAACCCTTTATCTCTCCTAGTCATAACCCAGCTGACATCATCGAACCTTTTTACCAAGTGACACCTCAGCATTACCTTTCACGTGAGGCCCATAGATTGACCAATGCATACGTCTTCTTCCCATCACATTTTTCAGCATAACACTGGTTAACACTTTAGGGTGGAATCTTTTCGTCGTCATTATTTTCTTTGGGCACTTTCTCTTACCTACACTACCCACCGACGACGACGACATTTCTTCTGCTCTCTAGTGATTACACATTACTCATCCTATGGACTACATGAATTGGATCGTTTCCAATTACGCCACCACTGTTGATAGCATGCTTGGAAGAATAATGGGCCCCTACGTCTATCTCGATGTCTCATCAACACTAATGCAGGAAGAATTAGCATCTAATGGTAAGATAAGTGAATGTTAAAAGGAGTTTTCAGTCAAGCTTAAACTTTGTAATTAAACTTAAGCAACCAATCACATGTTATCGTCGTCAAAGATTGTATCTAGCCTTTATCTGCACCTCTCATCTCCATCAACTGCCGCTAACGACGACTATTCATTTGCTCCGGTTTTTCAAATTCTTCTATTCCTTAACGATTATAACCACCAATCACCCGTGATTACATTTACTATGATGTGTACTCCTCTGACTGGCTCCAAGTTGTATGGAACTTTTTTCATTGATTACTATTGGGTTTGGGGGGAATCTGTGAAACATTTTAAAAGCACCAAGACTCGAGTTTCGTTTCACTTGTTTTCTAAGTAAACTTAAAGTTGTGTATGTGTGTTTCTTCTATTTCAGTTTTATTTATCACCATTCCCGATCTCTAAGTGCGTATGATATAAATTTTTCTAGTAATATTTTTTTCAACCTCTGAGACGACTCTATTAACTTTTGAATTGTTTTTTTGCATAGGTGACGAAATGTCTAGGATGATCACCAGAAAGGGAAAAATCCATACCTTTGGAATACAAGTTCCAACTTTGATTCCATATTTATATAACATTTTCGACACCAAAAACCATGATGGGATGGAGCACTACCTTAGCTATGCCAATATATTGGACATGTTCAAGAATGAAAGGTTCCCATTTGATGATCCTTCATTAATGCATACATGAATATCTGGAAGAGCGGGATACATACTGTAGCTGCTCGCCCAGAGATGTTTCCATACAACGATGACGCTAAATGGTGCTTCACATATATTCAGAAACATACGGGGTTCATAGTAAATGCTTCGGGCCTCTCGATCACCTCACTCAAAGTAGATGATACAGGAGCAAGGTATCAAACAACATAACCTACAATAGCCCTGGATTAGTCTTTTATCAAACAGTTCGGAATCTGTTGGCACAGGGGCAGACCTAGGGTTCAACTCTTAACAATGCACCAACAAAAACCTAACTACCGACCATTTTGGAAACACCTGCGAAGTAAGAGAAGTCTCACCCAAGATAGAAGCAGGGGGGGTTACAGGATGCAAGTGTCTGTAATCGAGATGGGACACAGATCTGTGATAAAAACACTTCACATAGTATTCTAGTAACACTTAGAATATGATATGCATTAGTTTATTAGATTTATTAACATCATAGGACATACCCAAAGAGAGATCGACACAGTAACAATAAATGATTATATATCCTGAGCACTTAGCACTGATTTAGATCTAACATTCATTTACCCTTAATACAAGTAAGCACTAAGTAATAATAGATCTATCTATCATATAATAATCAAAGTACTGAGAAAATTCATAACATAAACAACACAACACAAAGCAAACCAAAGACACAAGATATACGTGGTTCACCCCAGTGTGGGGCTACATCCACCAACCGCTTTTCCTTCTTTATTATGTGCTTGAATCTTACATTCATTCACTCCTATGCACTAGGCCACATATTCAAGCTTCACACTAGATATTAGATCTGTGCACTGAGCATTAGATCCTCCTTCCAAAACTAGGTCAAGGCACAGAGCCAAACTTCTATCAAGCACAAAGCCTTACACATAGAAATTCCCTTGCACAAATCCAATCAAACTACTTGCACTTAGCCACTTCCCCACTCTTCTCTAAAAGCTTCTACTTATACCATACATTCTTACTTATTTATACTTTTACAATCCCTTACAATAAGTCCTAATCATGGGTAAACCCCATGGGATGAAATCCCATAAAACTGTTACAAAAACCCTAGAGAACCACTTACTAGGCCCACATAGACCATAAAATAAGTGAGATCCACGATCTCAGCTCCGCCTGGGTGCTCCTTCTTTGAACAATGTGTCGAAGTCCAAAAAGTGGTCCAAATCTGACCAAGGTTTCCTCAAAACTTGGTCGTATTCCATATAGGTCTTCCTTCTTTGCTCCATATCTCTGCAATATGTCCTCAGAAGAGTCCTCCATATCTCCACGGACCAAAATGATATCGTACTCCATGATCGTGGCCTCTAACTGGGGCTTATTAGTGCACGTCTTCTTCCTTGCTGAAGGTTTCTTTGGAGAAACCTTCTTCTTCCGCGGTGTTACTGTTCCAATGGAGGGGTCTTTAGGTGGTGTAGCTTCACCTCCTCCTTGCTCATCTCCTCCTCCTTGTCCATCTTCTTTGTATCCTCCTCCTCCTGGTGAGTCAGATCCATTATCTTCAGAAGCGTTGTCCTCCTTATCAGTCTCTATATCCTGGACTTCTTCCTTCTTTTTCTTCTTCTTTGTCCCAGTGGATTGTCCAACATGCTCGACCTAGGTGACTATGGGGCTTCCTATGGTGTCAGTGTGAGAGAGTTATGCATCAGCGATGGGTACAAGGAATTCCTCCGGCCACTCCTTTGTAATCTTCTCCATGTCTTCATCTGTTAGCTTGTAGTACGACTGTAACTCTTCCTGGTTCTTGTCTCTGCGCACAATGATGTAGATGAAATGTGGATCTGCACATAAATTTGCTATTGGTCGATACTGGTGTAGGGTGCATGGTGCCATGCATGGAAATGATTCAATGACAACCTTCAATTGCTGATAGTATGCATGTAACACGACATTGGACTGCCACTGCTTTGTCATGTCATTGGTGTACCACAAGGTGGAAAACCTAGCAGCCAAGGACTCTAAGGGTTCGATCTCTGGGAAGGTGTCTCCTTTAGGCATTTTCCAAGCGACAAATGTGATCAAAATGATCAACCAACTGTAGTGGAATTCATATCCCAAATCCTGGGCTTCACGACAATCTTTCTCTAGTTCATTGACGAGGTAACTCACCCAGTTCATCTGCATGCCTTCCACACATTTTCCTGCGGGGTCCACCACGAACTCGATGACCTATGTGGGGTGATTCTTCCTTACGATCTTGCTAGCTATGAGTTGGCAAGTGAGGCGCACTGCACCATCCTGTATAGAGGCTACCTTGTAACCTTTCTTTCCTTTTTCAACTTCTCCGTAAGATTCCTTGATGCGCTGTGCCAGGGAGTGGTCTAAGGCCTTCCCTAGATAAAACTGCTGAGGGTCAGGTCCCTTCATGCTTAAGCCTATGATATGATGGATCAACACTGGATCCATAGTAATCCTTTGGTCGAGCCACAAGTATCCACCATGATAACATGATAGGAGGAGTTTAACGCAAGAATTAACCTCTTGATGATGACCAAAATGGGGAATCTTCATTACATTTAAAATGGCGGACTGCGCTAGTCCCTTAATCCATGGTTGGGAGATGAGGCAAGGCTTCTTCCTAGTTGACTTCATCAAGTAGTGGTGAGGCGCTAGCATAACATAGTTCTTCTTGTCTCCTAGATTGAAGTCGTTGTTATTTAGTAGCAAGATCTATTCTAACTGACTCCCGACTATGCGTATTCCTTTCAGAATGTATGCAGTGAATACGATGTACTCAAAATCGCGTGGGATGCTGTCGTAGTGAACTACGCCAGCCAAATGTGGGATATACTCTGGTAGGATGGAAGATATCTGCTTCACATTATCCAGATCACAACAATGCTTACTTCGCTACTCAGTCGCGGGGTTGACACAGCCAGAATGATGTCCAGTCGAAGGGGAAGCCTGCAGTCCCCTAGTCGACGATGTTTAGACACCTTCAGATAATGGTCTGTCGGCCATTAGCTTCTTGAGGACTTCCTCGATATACTTCTCTAATTCACTAGGTTCGCTCAACATTCTAACTTTTAAATAGACAAATCAGGGTAGGAGAACATGTAAGAGGGGTAGACAAACATACAACGAGGTCTAGTTTCTGATAACACATATTGACACACAGTCAATTCTCTTCTTGGCTTAGTTAATCACGGGTAGAAAAAGTGGTCCCGGTGCAACGAACGACATGTTAAATAAGCGGGGCCTCGTAATAGATTCTTCCAATGGCCAAGAATTCTTCCATCGATGTGAATCTGTCCATTATGGCATGGTATCAACATCCAAAAGCAGTCCATCCACCCATAAATTCATTTTCTAACCGTTCCAGAGTGTCATTCTAATGGTCGGGGCACCTCCAACAGTCATATCGCTTCGCCAGGGTGAAGTCCCATTCTATGCGGTTCTGCTGTTCCAGTGAGGTTCAAATCCTGCGAACCTGCCTTTTGCAAGGTTCCAGTCTTCGAAGTCTTCCAGTTGGTCTCTATAGCTTCTTGCAACTTTTCCAACTTATCTTTCTTTTTATTGAGCTCCCTTGCCTTCTTTCCCATGATCTGAGTCTCTCTAACTATTTCTGGAATCCTCTTTCCATTTTTATTCTTATCTTCCCCTAGCATATTGACTTCTCATTGCCGATGTGCCCTCAAAGGATTTGATGTCAATATCCCTTCGCTTAATAATTTCTGGGTGGATATAATTGTTTCTTGAATGGATAGGTCCTTCAAACCTTCTTGCATTCTTTCAACCTTGACAACTAATTCTCTTGCCTTCTATCCCTCCTGCGTTGTTACCTTGTTCTGTTGCTTCGACTTATCCTCTCGTTCTTCTATTAGTTGATCTATTTTTCTAGCTACAAAACCCCGTAGTTCTTTCTTTTTCTTTTCTGTAGCTTCTTCCTCTGCCTTCCTTTTGATATGATCCTTCTCAATCCAAGTATTACCTAACAAAAGTGGGAAAGGGGTGATTTTCTCAACAAACTTAATGACTTCAAATTCCTCTTCTGTCGATGTTCCATGAATAATAATAGGTACATTAGTAACTCTTCCACATAGGGTTATCATCTTTCCCTTAAACAAGCCTATCCTTCCCAACAAAGGTATCACATTAGGCTTTCCCAAAATTTCCTAAGTGTCTTCTGTCATAATATTCACTTGTGTTTCTTCATCCAAGACACAGTCTATGTCGAGGTCTTCTATTTTTTCACTTATGCATTGCTTTAATTTCAGGATCTCTGGTAAACTGACATCTTTGTGAACAACCATCGTTTATTTCAACTGTAATAACATAGTCAGATCTTTCTTTGATTCTTTCTGTTTATGATTCTCTAACATTCCCTTAGTCTCTTGACTTCCTTCATAGTTTTCTTGTCTCATGTTCATTCATTCAACTTTGGCAATCATACTTGGACAATCCTCAACCTCATGACCAACAATCTTACAACAAAGACAAATAGGACCCGCGCCAGGGCATTCCTTAGCAATATGTCCCAGTCTTCTGCAATTATAGCACAATGTCAATCCTCTTTTCCTTTTAAATGTTCCCCAACCTCTTTTGTACTGCGCACTAGGATCACGGTGCTAGACCGACACTCTGGATTTTTTTTTCTAGGTTTCAGCATCCACTTATCAATCCAAAAATTCTTTCTATGCATAGGAATAACATATCTTTCTTCATTTCTATTAACTTTACTCAGATCAAATATTCCTTTAAACTGTGCACTAGCCTTCAGACTAGGACATAATCTATTAAACATACTTAAATTCATGCTTTCAAAACAAAAATTTTCACCTATCTTACTCTTTTCAAAGCACAAAGATTTACCTCTTTTAAAATCTTACCTCTTTTCTTTAGATCAAATTTTTTTCTTAGCATAGAGCTTCACAAGTCAAGTAGAGTACTGTGCACTTCAACAACAGATCTACGCACAAAGCTTCTCTTTTCTTTATTTCAGTTCCCAGCAATCACAGTTTCAGGTCCCGACAATGGAACCATTTATTGGTATAGGGGCATACCCATGGTTCAATGCTTAACATCGTACCAACAAAATCCTAACTACCGGCCCTTTCGGCAACACCTGCAAAACAGGCAAAGTCTCACCCAAGGTAGAAGCAGGGGGGGTTACAAGACGCAGGTGTCTGTAACTGAGGTGGGGCATGGATCTGTGATAACAACACTTCATAGAGTATTCTAGTAACAATTAGAAGATGATATGAATTAGTTTATTAGCTTTATTAACATTGCAGGACATACCCAAAGAGAGATCGACGCAGTAACAATAAATGATTATGTATACTGAGCACTTAGCACTAATTTATATCTAACATTCATTCACCCTTAACACAAGTAAGCACTAAGCAATAACAAATCTATCTATCATATAATAATCAAAGTACTGAGCATATTCATAACATAAACAACACGACACAAAGCAAACCAAAGACACAAGATATACGTGGTTCACCCCAGTGTGGGGCTATGTCCACCAACCGCTTCACCTTCTTTATTATGTGCTCGAATATTACATTCATTCACTTATGTGCACTAAGCCACAGAGTCAAGCTTCGCACCAGATAGGAGATCTACACACTGAGCACCCGATCCTCCTTCCAAAACTAGGTCAAGGCACAGAGCCAAATTTCCATCAAGCATAAAGCCTTACACATAAACATTCCCTTGCACAAAGCCAATCAAACTACTTACACTTAGCCACTTCCCCACTCTTCTCTAAAATCTTCTACTTCTACCATACATTCTTACTTATTTATAATTTTACAATCCCTTACAATAAGGCCTAATCATGGGTAAACCCCATGGGCTGACATCCCATAAAACCATTTAAAAAACCCTATAGAAACCCTTACTGGGTCTACATAGCCTTCAAAATAAGTGAGATCCATGATCTCAGCTCCGCCTGGGTGCTCCTTCTTTGAACAATGTGTCGAAGTCCAAAAAGTGGTCCAAATCTGACCAAGGTTTCCTCAAAACTTGGTCGAGGGCCAACGTAATCGAACATGAAGACTTTGAGACCCTCATGGATGATTGGTTCTATGATGAAGAGTGGTTGGTAAAAAAAAATGAAATATATATCCCAACGCGATATCTCAAAATCCCTTACAGGGTGCTAAGTACCATCATCTGTAGGCTCTATGGTGAGGAGAGTAGCACCCATTTTAGAATGGAATGGTTCCCCATGGATTATAGGGTAACCCATAGTGGCCAAGCATTCAATTGGGAAACCATTCTCTTGTTCAACATTGCACAACATAGCCAGGATCCCAAGAGCATGAAAAATCCCAACTTCTACATGTATGCCTATCTTATAAATGTTGTATGTGCAAAAAAAACTGTTCCCAACATTTAACTGGGCATGGACTCCAGAAAAGGGCCCGATCCACTCCTATTGTTCTCAACTATTGGAGGTCAATTGAAAGAAGTATTTCTATGACATATGTGACTACTTCCTTTTCCCCTTGCATAAAGCCATCTTTGATCTCTTCCCATACAGAATATCTCCTAGGGCTCTCAAAGGTTTGAAAGAGATCATGGACTGGTACATGAATAAATACTACACTTACATTTGGATTTATGGGGGCAGAGGAGCACCAAACTTTCTACCCAATTATGTTCTTGACAAACTATTATCCAAGGAGTTTGCATATCAGAATCTGAAAAAGGGGGCCACTGCCTACTTTTTAGAAAAGAGTCAAATATACTGGCCAATTTTCCCTATCCATATTGGGTCATACTCTTTGGAAAATAAGAAACAAACCGAAAAGGAAGTGGAAGCACTCAAGGAGTTGTACCTCCATCTTGGGGAACCCAAATCACACTACCGTAGAAATGTGGTGTATGAGCACATTAAGGCCATCATATTAGCACTACAAACCATGGATTAGGAATGATTCTCAGAGGATTTTTTTTGAGGTGCACTAAGTTTCAAAGAAGCGATGGAAATGATCACCACTGATGTATCCAAAAATCAATTAAGGAAGGATGAAGAAAAATACAAAAACATGAGACTGGAACAGTTCCGAGCCTTCCTCCACCATGAAAATGAAAAGTAAGCGGAGAAGAACAAAGGAAAAATATAAAGAAGTTGAGCTGGTTAGAAAGGCCAAAGAGGTCGAGGAGAGATACCATTAAATAAAGAAGAAAGAAGGTGAAGAAAAGTAATTTATGCAGGAGAAAAGCTGAAGTAAAGACTCCCCCTCACAAAAATCCAACACAAAGGAAGTCAAAGCAAAAAACAAAGGGCAACCCACAACAATCTCACTAGCAAAGGCCCATGAGAAGAATAAGAAGGATAAGGCCCACAATACAGAAGTCTGATACACCAATTTAGCAGGTGCTATTTCTATCATCATTGTAGATCCTGAGGATGGGGTGACTAATACCCCGATATAAGAATGAACCCCCTTGGCTTCAATTCTGGGGAGATTATCACTCACCTCGAAAGGAATTGGTTTTGAAGGAGTAGTGGTGACCATCAGAGATTACTACTACAACCACAAAACATGAGCCATAGAGAAGAAAATGCTCAAAAGGAAAAGGGGAAAATCCAAAGTAAGACAAGATGTCCTCGAAAGGAGCATCAAATGGAAAGATGGACTTGATGTGAAGGATAATGCTTTGCAAGCAACCTCCACCCTTAGTGCCTTTGTAGGTGTGAACATAGTATTGGTCCATGAGGTACAAGTGGCACTAGATGCCGCAAAATCTAGAGTTGTGGAGCTGGAAACAACCCTGGAAACTATCAAAGAATCTATGGCCAATGAGCACATGAAAGAAATCTAAGAAAGGAAGCAAACCTATGAAGACGAGATGGAAAAGCGACTCCAGGAAAAGGAGAAATACCTACAAGACAAATTCAGCGAGTCAATGTCCTTGGCCCAAAATTCCCATGCTAGTGACATGTAAAATCTTAAAACCTCACAAAACTTGGAGGTCACAAATCTCATAGGAGAGTTAGCTGAATTAATATCTTTTAATGAAATAGACGATGATGAAATTAGAAGGGTACAAAAGGACAATGAATTTTTAAGGAGGAATGTGGAAGAAAGTCAGAATCAAACAGTAGTCCTTAAAATCTTGAAGGCAAAGGAATTGGACAAAAACAAAGAACTTTGAAGCACAAATAAGAGGTTTTTTAGCACTCGATAGAATTGTGATGATTAGACATGAACAAATGAAGTTCGATGCGCACGTGAAGAAAACACAAGAAAAATACCAAAAGGCCCTAGAATCTTGCAACAAAATCACAGATTGACAAGACTCACTGCAAACTTTTTCGACTCCAGAAACCCTTCCGATGTATTCAGGTGAGCGAAGGACCCGAGATCATCGACTCCTTGAGATAGGTATGAAAATGATCACAGATGTTTTAAAGTCTCAAGAATAGGTCACTTCATTAAGCACCGAGGTATGGAGATCGTCAGACAACCTGCTCATTGTTCGGAATGGACCCCTTGAAGGATATCAACAAAGCTTCATCAACCTAGATGATGGTCGAAGATGTGGACACCAAAAGTAATCTCACACAGAGAGCTATATAAGTGATCATTGAAATTGACGTGGAGGTTTTCGAAACAAGATCGATCCAACCCTGTAGAATAATTACTTTGACAGAGGATTCAACACAACGTGTTGAAAAAAACCTCAGTGAAAAAATCATCATTCCTATGTGCAAGAGAGAGGAAGATCTAGAGAGAACACAAATACTTCGAGTAGATTCCATACTCGAATACTTCAAGAGCTAGAAGGAACTTGTGGATGCAAAGTCGAAACCATGAGGGCTCTCTTGAAAGTTGCATTGTAATCGAAATTTTGCAGAGAAAATCATTTCATTGTAATCATGTCTATGTCCTAGTTGGGAAAGAGGAAATGAAGGGATGCTTCAGAATCCCAACC
>JASDQU011175852.1:0-12155 GCA_032191745.1 Picea mariana
AGGCTTGGTTCTTTTTGTGGGTTTTGTGCACTCCTTCCCTTTCTTTTGTCTCCATGGGGTTAGGAAACGCCACTCAACGTCAACAATCATGAATTTTCTTTTCTTTTGCTTTCGTTGAAAACAATTTGCAGAAATGAAATATTATTTGCAAGCCAAAATACATCCAGAGTGAAAATTTTCCAGTCAACAGATAATCCTATGAATTATAGGGTTATAATAGTGGCTCCACTTGGGGATGGAAAATCTTTTGGGAGGTGTCAAGAACCATTGAATTGTGAACCTAGAGATCGCTGCTTTATTCTTTGGGCTGATCCCAAAATCTTATTCTGCAACCTGTACCTATTTTGATCTTGCAACTGAAACCAAATCAAAATGAACACTACTGAAAAAGAGATGCTCGGAATGATGATCTTATTCACATTCTCCTACCTATCCTATACTGCTAAAAATCATGCTAAATGAAATAATACAAAAATTTCATTGAAGCCAATCAAGTAGCTATTGAGACCAGAGGACTACTTGACTGCTTGTTAGCACAGTAAAAAAGGCAGCCTGACCTTTTGCCCATAGATTCAAAACTGCAAAGTGTAATAGCCACTGCTGAAAACATGATTGATATTTACAACAGAGACCTCGACAATCCCAAAGAACCAAAGCAATGTCAAGGATATATTGGGGCTCTCTAGTGAACAATTTCTTCATATAGGTGGCTATAGGATCAAGGTAGAACTGACCTGTTCCTTGATATTCAAACTTAACCAACTCAACTTCATGATTTGATGCTATGGTTGTGCTATTTGCATCCTCATGCACTTCCTGAAATGGATGCAGCTTTTTTGATGGGTTATGAAATGATGCTTCTGCTGAACACACCCCTGTAGTTGACTGTCTGATCATATCCATATCATAACAATTTTTGAAAACATTGGGGATAAATGAAAACTGACTTTGAAAACAAACATTATCCAGAATATCACCTATAGGATCATAAAATGATTTAGATAATGTTGGCATTGGCTTTACTGGTTCTTCATGGCTTACATTGTGACTTTCAACTTTGAAATGAATTAAAGCATAGAGGCAATGAATCCAGATGGATCATCTCCTCACATGTTTCGGGCTTCATGACTTCATCTGAGGTTTGACCTTCAAAAAGGCTCAAGGGTTTCACCTCTGGATCAGATTATGTGTCACCCTTGTCCTCTTCAACAGATGCATTACAACATTCCTCTTTCTTACTATTTATAATCTACTGGCAATGTTTTCTCAGGAGCGAGGAAAAACATAGGGGCAAGCAATTTGCATTTTCTTGAAAATTTTCTGCATCTTCCTCCTTCAAATCATATGTTGTTGATTTCTTTGAACAGTCCACATCTATTTAAGCCTGATGATCATCATCATATTGATCACACTTGGGTAGATTTTCCTAGTAAGGAATGTCATCAAACATGCACATCATATCAGTTGGTTGTTCCTCTGCAAGTTGAGATGGAGCTTCATCTTCGGCTACATCGTGAATTAAATACATGAAAGAATCATTATCCAAACCATGGTACCAAGGGTGAGCTGCAAAATGTTTGGGAACAATGACCTTTTCTTTCTCTGAGATCAATGGAACATGATGTCTTTGAACATCAAGCTTTTCTCTTATGCTAATCTTCTACATCATCTCTTCCATGGTGCTGGCTAGAATGTCTAGTTTAGCTTCTGAAGATTGCAACTGCTCCTTTTCTTTGTTCTTTACCTTTAACCTTTTGATCAACAAGTTGGTCTCCACATCAACTGCAATGTTTTTCATTTCTTCGAGAGTTGCAGTGTTCCTTTCTCTTAATTGGAATGCCATCTCAGGATCAAAGGAATCTAGAAAATGCAAGTGGGATGATCCTGGGGGTGGCCTTATATCAACAGGCATTGCATGATATACCTTATTGAACCTTGTTGAAAATTGTTGTATTGTTTTTTCTGGATGTATTTTCAAATGGTCATACTCTTCCAGGATGAGAAAGACATTTCTCATGATCACCCATAGATCTAGGAAAACTTGCACAAATTGATGGAAATTGTTAATGCTTGCAGCTGGGAGATTTTTAAACCAGTTCTTGAATTTATCTCCCAATGATAGGGAAAAAATTATAATGTAGACATCATCATATTATACCTCAAAGAGGTCAAGAAAATCCTCAATACTTTGGATATGCTTTTCAACAGTAATATTGGCATTCTCTCCATCAAACCTGGGCAGATTATTGGTGTAATTTGCAGGGAATTAATGGAGGGTAGGAGAAAAATCTAGGGGCTTGTATCTGTCTGGGATTTTGGTAGGTATAGGAGGTGAAGCAAGAGGCTTACAACCATCTGGAGCTTTAGCAAGACTAGGAGATAAAGCAGGAGGCTTATGTCTCACTAGGACTTCTATAGGTGCATCTAGGATGTGCACAGGTTTATGAGTATGTACATAATCTACAATTGGGGATCATATCTCTTGAGGCTCATTAATTTGCAGATGATCAATATAAACTTCAACAATATACTTTTGATCAGGCTTAGAATAATATAGAACATAATTACATATAAAACCAAAGATGTCTTGAATGCAATTTGAGCTTGAGTACCTAGTCTTTATAGGCTGCTTGGCCATGCTTTAGATTCTTCCTCCAATGGATTCTTTGAGTTGGCATTGTCTTGAGATAATTTGGAGTCACCAGGTGAATGATCTCAACCTTCTTATGTCTGGTCACTGTCCACCATCAGTGATCAGATCTGGAACTTTGAAGTGTACTACCGGAGAAAGTTCCCTAGTATGGTCGCCATTCTGTTAGCACTCTGTAATTTGCCGAAGGTTATGGAGGCAGTCACAGAGGCAACATCAAAATCACTTCGAGTCTTCGATCTATCCCTCCAAGACTCAGAGAGGGATATCTCTATGTGATATAGATTTGTTTGAATAGATATTAGTGATGCAGGAGCATCTTTCCACATCAGCCAGCCAACCACGTTAGCGAATTCAAATCGTGCGATTGAAGAGAGAGGCACGGTCCTCATTTTGATTTTAGAATTGAATGTAATTAAATGTATAGGTTGTTGAGCCATAGAGTCATGCCTTTGTGTAGGTGTAGAATAGATAGGCCTTTAATGTTTTGTAATGCTGAGATCTAGATCTGGATAGCAGACTAGACAGCCCATTTAATGTAATTGAATAAGGTAGGTAGATTGGAGGGAAGAGCTCGAAGAGCCCCCTCATGTAAAAGATGTATTGTATATCTTTAGTAGTTAGTAGAGCTAGCATAGAGAGGAGAGAAGATAATCTGTGAGTAGAAAGAAGAATAGAGAAGAGCCGAGACCTTGTTACAGGTCGTGCTCAGGAACACCTTGTAAAAACAGGCATTTTCCATTTTAATATAAACAAAAGCAGTTTTTCCTGCATGAAGTCTGTGTTGAATGAATGTCTATGAGTGTTCTATTATGTTGTATATGTATGTTAGGAATTTGCAAGAGTTCTTGATTTCAGGCTTGAGAAGTCTTTGAGGCTTCATACCAGGAGGGTGTGATAGAACGTTGTGGGTTCTGATAGCCGTGTGCAAAGGATGCATTTCTAAACTCTGCGGAGTCAGAAAGAGACGTGCCAGGTGGGCACAATAGCTGAAATCAACAACTCAGGAAAAGACCTTTGAGGTTGCTGAATACCTCAGGAGGCAAGGCTGTGGGAGAAGAAAACAGTTGTAGACAGAATCTCTGAGGAGTTCTTTGAAGCTCTTCCACGTGGGCATTGAGCATATGCACAGTGGTGCATTGATATAGAACTCTGTTGTGAGTTCAAGAAGAACCAGAATCACTGAGGATTCTAAAGAGCTCTACCAGGTGGGCATTGAGCAGGTGCAAGGAGTGCACATAGGGTAGAATTGTTGACGTTTTGTGAGAAGATACTCTGCCAAGAGGGCATTGAATAAGTGTGCAGACAAAAGAGAAGAGAACTCTTTGAGTTCTAGAATTTAGAGGAAGAATCCACTGAGGGATCTTCACAGGGTTGCTGAACACCCTGAAGGCTCAGCAAGAAGTTGCTTAAGGTAGAGGATAGCTAGGAGGGCATCCAAGTATTCTCCATCTACAGGAGGAAGGAAGAAGGATAAAATCCCTTAGGGTTCTGAGCGTTTGAGAACCTCAGGAGAGACAACATTGTGTGTGCATGAGAATACTCTGCAAGGGCGCAGGATTTGAAGAATCCTTTAAGGGTTGGGAAGAAGGATAAGCTTAGGAGGGTGAGTGCTTTTAGGCACAGAGTCATAACTACAAGGAGTGAAAAAGCTTCAGAACCCTCTCACGGGTTCATAGTACCCAAAGCTCAGGAGGGTCAGCGTTTTTATACGCGCGGCGAAGCTCAAAGTGTGAGGAGTTCGTAGAGGAAGAAAAGACAAAGGTCGAGGCCTTTGGACCGCTTGTAATTCTCCCAAGGTTGGGAAGAAGGTGTGCAAGCTCAGGAGGGAGCATAGCCACCGTCAGATCAGCTAGAGAAATATCGGGATCGTTGATTTCTACGTATAGGTGACGCACAGGAGGAGTGCACATAAGAGGAGATCATGAGCCGTCGGATCTCACTTAGATACCTGTCAGCCGTTGGATCGGCCTGAAGTTGCACAGTATTTAAAATCCTTGTGAGCAGAGTGAAAACCCCAAGAAGCATCGGATATTGAGGTGTCGGGGTTCAGGATGTCGAAAATCCCGTGGACTAGAGATCATTTAAATCCATCGTGAAAATCCTGACAAGTTCAGAGCCATCCATCTGTTGGGACAGGTTGCAGAAATCTAGAGTCATTGGTATATCGGGGATTCGGTCATTGAGGCTCATATAAGTGAGTGGTTTGACTTTATGTTTGGCGAAATCTGAGGTTCGATCTGAACCGTCCATCATTTGGGACGTGTGTCGGAAGATCTAAAGAAGTTGGGGATCGACATTTGGGAGGTCCTGAGGACAGGATACTCTTGCAATTCAGAATCGCGAAGTCCGAAATCCCGATGAGGAGGTAAGTTACGTATGGGGCCTAGCTGGCATCGTCTCGTCGTAACAGGGGAATTGGGAATCTCCAAGGTGAAAACCCCGAAGCACACGAGAGCCATCCATCTTTGAGGACGCATGGCAACAATCTCAACTTTCGAAGAAAGTCTTGAAAGAAGAGTCATATTGGGAAATCAGCTTTCGAGAGATCGGGGAAGTCAAGGGAAAAAGCACTTCGGCATTTGAAGTCGCGAAACCCCGAGGGAGATCTGGAGCCATTGGTTTTAGTGACCGATCACAGTCGTTGATTGTGTTTTACGGTGGAAGGGCATCCTAGTGACATCATATCGGGATTCAGAGAGTCAGGGATTTGGAGGGCAAGAGATCGAATACATCTCCACATTTGAAACCTCGAAATCCCGAAAAGTGGTAAGACGGAAGTCAAGTGAAAGGAGGTCATGTGGACCACGAGCCTAGCCTAGAGGGCTAACTAGAGATTAGAGCATATCGGGGAAGTGGAGATTGGGAATTTGACGAAGCAAGTGTTTGTGACATCGAGGATTGTGAAACCCCGAAACCTCGAAAGCATATTTTCCCTGTTGAGGAAGAGGCAGCAGTCAGAGTGCAAAGGTCGTGACTGGGTAAGAAGGACCTATGGATCAGGTTTTTAGCAGAGATTCCAAGGGGGAATCGAAAGAGCCACTTAGGCTCAAGGAAATTTTGATAGAACAATTGTTTTTGACCGGGAGGTCGAGCAGAGAGACCCTGGAGGGTATGCGGCTGCGTCAGTTTGGTATCAGAGCCTAATTCTTGTCTATATATTTCAGACAAGGGAGGCATAAGAGGTAAAGAGCACTCTGATACACATCGGTTTGGTATCATAGCAGGGACTTCACTTGTATATTTCAAGTGAAGCGAGGAGGTAAAAGAAGGCAGAGCGCTGGAGACTCTGTGGTGATTTTTCGTAGGTAGGTAGCAATCGAGAAGACAGTCAGTAGGACTATAGGAGTAAGCTGGAAACACTCGAGGTATAGAGTGATAGCAACATATTTTCTAGGAGAGTAGACAGAGACAACATTATGGCTGCTGAAGGCCGTAGATTTGCTGGAAGAAAGGACTCAGAGATGATGAGTGACGCAGAATGGGATGAAGAACTCATTGAGATGAACGCGAGACTGGATGAAATTTCAATTGAGATGCGACAGGATAAGAGGTCGAGATGGATGCATGAATGGCCCATGAATAAGATGAAGATAAAATGGCTAGTCAAGGAGTTGATGGCTAGAAGGCAGCACAGGCTATTAAGAGGGTGGTTGAGGTATGCTGAAAACCTTGATGGACCTGAGGAAATGGTTCATATATGTGAACCAGAAACTGGGATAAATCTCAGTGAAATGGGATCAGTTGAAGATCTCTATAACTGCCAGGAGGGCAGAGAGGAAATTTCCAATTGCCAGGTGGGCAACAAGTTGAGATCACTGTGAGATCTCAAAGACTGTCAGGAGGACAGCCAAGGAATTTCACATTGCCAGCTGGGAAATGATATGAGGTCACTACGGGATCTCACAGATTGCCAGGAGGGTAGTGAAAGGTTTCCAGTTTGCCAGGTGGGCAAAGAAAAAGAGATGGAATTAGTTGATTCCATGGAATGCCAGGAGGGAAATAGAGACATCCCATATTACCAGGTGGGCAGGGATGAACAGATGAGACTATCTGAGAATATTATAAACTCAGAGTTGAGTTTGGATCAATAGGTGCAGCTGAAAAAGGAGGAGGATCTGAGGGATATTCTGATGATTGGGGGAATCGAGGTATTCCTACCACTTGCCCAAGGAGAGGTAGAAATCTGTGTTGCAGATGTAGCAACAGCAGAAGAACAGTTAGTTGTGACAGTCAGGAAAGAAGAATCGGAGCAGACTTTGGAAGTTTCCCAAGCAGACGAAGAAGAAGATGAGAATTCTGAGGAATGGCTCAACATATGCAGCCAGGAAGTTGAAGAAGTTGTATCACTAAAGCTGATAGTAGAAGATAAAGTTCTCACTCCATGGGAGATGGAGTTGGAGATGCTGAAGGATTGGATGAACAATCCAGAGCCGGCAGAAGAACTGGCAGAAGTTGAGCTGTCAGAGAAGGTGAATGAATGGAAAGTCAGTCAGGAAGAGACTGCAGAGCTGAATTCTACAGTAGAATAGACACTTGAGGCCACAGATGAAGAAGGAGAAGAAAGCATGGGAGATCATGATGATCTACACAATTGCAGAAAATTTTTGTAGCTTGGGAGATTTCAAAAATAGCACCAGCCACTGGAGTAGCTGGACAAAGCAATCAAGGAGATCAGAAGGCTGATGTTAAGGTCAAAAAGGCCTACCAGAGAGGAGAGGCTGAGAATAAAGGAAGAAGCAACGCAACAGTAGCAACAAAAACAGCAAAATGGAGCGGGCGAACAACTCCAAAGGATGATTTGGGATCCAGGAGGATTTCAACATCAGAGATGGGAATCTCATGAGCAGGAGCTCATGAATTTTCCAGCTGAGGAGTATGATGCAGAAGCATCTCTCCACATCAGCCATCCAGCCAGCCAGCCACGTTAGTGAATTCAAATCGCACGATTGAAGAGAGAGGTGTAGTCCTCATTTTGATTTTAGAATTGAATGTAATTAAATGTCTAGGCTGTTGGGCTATAGAGTTGTGCCTTTGTGCAGGCATAGAATAGATAGGCCTTTAATGTTTTGTAAGGTTGAGATCTAGATCCGGATAGCAGACTAGATATCCCATACAATGTAATTGAATAGTGTAGGTAGATTGGAGGGAAGAGCTCGAAGAGCCCCCTCATGTAAAAGATGTATTGTATCTCTTTAGTAGTTAGTAGAGCTAGCATAGAGAGGAGAGAAGAGAATCTGCGAGTAGAGAGCAGAAGAGAGAAGAGCCGAGACCTTGTTATAGGCCGTGCTCAGAAACACCTTGTAAAAACAGGCATTTGCCATTTTAATATAAACAGAAGCAGTTTTTCCTGCATGAAGTCTGTTTTGAATAAATGTCTGTGAGTGTTCTATTATGTTGTAGATGTATGTTAGGCATTTGAAGAATTTCTTGATTTCAGGCTTGAGAAGTTTTTGAGGCTTCATACTAGGAGGGTGTGATAGAACTTTGCGGGTTCTGATAGTCGTGCGCAGAGGATGCATTTCTGAACTCTGCGGAGTCAGACAGAGACGTGACAGGTGGGCACAATAGATGAAATCAACAACTCAGGAAAAGACCTTTGAGGTTGTTGAATACCTCAAGAGGCAAGGCTATGGGAGAAGAACACATTTGCAGAAAGAATATCTGAGGAGTTCTGTGAATCTCTCCCAAGTGGGTATTGAGCATATGCACAGTGGTGCATTGAGATAGAACTCTGTTGTGAGTTCAAGAAGAACCAGAATCACTGAGGATTATGAAGAGCTCTGTCGGGTGGGCATTGAGCAGGTGCAAGGAGTGCACAAAGGGTATAACTATTGACGTTCTGTGAGAAGATACTCTACCAGGAGGGCATTGAGTAAGTGTGCAGACAGAAGAGAAGAGAACTCTTTGAGTTATGGAATTTAGAGGAAGAATCCACTGAGTGATCTTCACAGGGTTGCTTAACACCCTGAAGGCTCAGCAAGAAGTTTCTTGAGGCAGAGGATAGCCAGGAGGGCATCCAAGTATTCTCCATCTACAAGAGGAAGGAAGAAGGATAAAATCCCTTAGGGGTCTGAGCATTTGACAACCTTAAGAGAGACAACACTGTGTGTGCATGAGAATACTCTGGAAGGGCACAAGAGTTGAAGAATCTTTTAAGGGCTGGGAAGAAGGATAAGCTTAGGAGGGTGAGTGCTTTTAGGCAAAGAGTCGTAACTGCAAGGAGTGCAAAAGCTTCAGAACCCTCTGACGGGTTCAGAGTACCCAAAGCTTAGGAGGGTCGACGTTTTTATACGTATGGTGAAGCTCAAAGTGTGAGGAGTTCATAGAGGAAGAGAAGACAAAGTTCGAGGCCTTTGGATCACTTGGAATTCTCCCAAGGTTGGGAAGAAGGTGTGCAAGCTCAGGAGGGAGCACAACCACTGTCAGATCAGCTAGAGAAAGAGATCTGGATCGTTGATTTCTATGTCCAGAAGACGCATAGGAGGAGTGAACAGAAGAGGAGATCGTGAGTCATCAGATCTCACTTAGATACCCATCAGTTGTTGGATCGACCTGAAGTTGCAGAAGATTTAAAATCATCATGAGCAGAGTGAAAACCCCGAGAAGCATCGGATATTGAGGCGTCAGGGTTCGGGAAGTCAAAAATCCTGTGGACCAGAGATCGGGTAAATCCATCGTGAAAATCTCGACAAGTTCAGAGTCGTCCATCTGTTGGGATAGGTGGCAGAAATCTAGAGTCATCGGTATATTGGGGATTCAGTCATCGGGGCTCATATAAGTGAGTGGTTTGACTTTGCGTTTGGAGAAATCCGAGGTTCGATCTGAACCTTCCATCATTTGGGACATGTGTCATAAGATCTGAAGAAGTTAGGGATAGACGTTTCGGAGGTCCTGAGGATAGGATACTCTTGCAATTCAGAATCGCGAAAACTGAAATCCTGATGAGGAGGTAAGTTACGTACGGGGCCCAGCTGGCATTGTCTCGTCATAACAGGGCAATTAGGAATATCCAAGGTGAAAACCCCGAAGAAAACGAGAGCCATCCATCTTTGAGGACGCGTGGCAACAATCTCAACTTTCAGAGAAAGTTCCAAAAGAAGAGTCATATCGGGAAATTGGCTTTCGAGAGATCGGGGAAGTCAAGGTAAAAAGAACTTCGGCATTTGAAGTGGCAAAACCCCGAGGGATATCTGGAGCCGTTGGTTTTAGTGTCCGATCACAGTTGTTGATTGTGTTTTACGGTGGAAGGGCATCCTAGTGACGTCATATCGGGATTTGGAGAGTCGAGGATCTGGAGGGAAAGAGATCGCATACATCTCCACATCCGAAACCTCGAAATCCTGAAAAGTGGTAAGACAGAAGTCATGTGAAAGGAGGTCGTGTGGACCACGAGCCTAGCCTAGAGGGCTAACCGGAGATTAGATCATATCGGGGAAGTGGAGATCGGGAATTAGAGGAAGCAAGTGTTTGTGACATCGAGGATTGCAAAACCCCGAAACCTCGAAAGTATATTTTCCCTATTGAGGAAGAGGCAACGGTCGGAGTGCAAAGGCCATGAATGGGTAAGAAGGACCTGTGGATCAGGTTTTTAGCAGAGATTCCACAGGGGAATTGAAAGAGCCACTTTGGCTCAAGGAAATTTAGATAGAACGATCCTTTTTGACGGGAGGTCAGGCGCAAAGACCCCGTGGGGTATGCGGCTCCGTCAATTAGGCTAGCTAATGGGTTCAGAGTTTGGATTTTTTAAATGATTGGCTAGAACAGGAGAAAAGAGGTCCATTGGGTAATGGGGTCACAGCCTGAAGTTCAATCAAAAAAAAATTCTATAGATAGCATTACAAAGCAAGGTAGGCACTCTTGTTGGATTCTTTGAATTTAATTTTTGTATTTAGAGGAGCAAGATGAGAAGAATAGGAAATAACAAGGCAATCAAGAATCCTGAAATTAACCATTGAGAAGAAAACATTGACAATTATGTCAAAGCCAGAAATAGAGTGTATGTCTCAATAAATTATGTTATTCAAACTTATTTTCATAATTCAAAGTATGAATAACTTAATAAATAAAATGGAAACAAATTTACAGTGAATGAGGAAAACATCACCACCAAAAATGACACATGAATCATGTAGTTGTTGTGATTGTATTATTGAATTGATGAAAATACAAAAGACTCAGTGAGTTGTTTTACAAAACCTCAATCATGGTCCCATGACTGATCAACCTCCTTTATACATTTGAATCACTGCAATTTATAAATAAGACTCTCCCCAAGCTTAGAAGGTCAGATTCAACCACCTCGGCCAAGATTAGCATAAAATCCCCAAAAATCTGGAACTGCAAATTTGGTCGAATTTGTTGAATAATAGGGGTACACTCAGTCATTGATTTCTCCCAATCGGTGACACCTGTGAAAAACCTGAAGGAGGTTATTGTAGATTAGATTGTCTAGAGTAAAAATCTCCTTCGGTTTCTCAAATTGCGTCTCCACCTCCCTGAAACGACTCCCGTAAAATCGGGACTGTAACAGGAAAAACTAGAAATCCGAAAAATGAGGTTGAAAGACAACTTTGATTCTCCCAACTGGTGGTACCTTTGCAAAAACTGGGATATTTTGTTGTTCTTCAGCCCATGATGAACTAAAACATCTTTTGGTTTTTTAAATTTCATCTCCGTTTGCCCAGAATCCGCTTCGCAAGACGAGGTGTCAAACAGACAAAAAATGCATGGGTGGTTTTGAAAAAATTGGGGGAAAGTGGTTTTCTGAGGAAAGGTGGTATTTCGGACCCCCCCTGAGGTGATAAGTGGTATTGGGAGGGGAGGTCCAAAATCACCTAGAGGTGACAAGTGTCCCTCCTAATACCACTATTCTGGAACCCCCCCCCCTCCGTTAAAGTTTGAAAAGCATGGGGGGGTCCAGAATTTTTTATCAGCGTTGATTTAAATTTACTTGGGATAAGTGTATAAGGTGCACTTTTATTTTTTTATTTTATTTATTAAGTTTCTTTTTAACTGTTTTTTTGTTTTTAATTTTAATTTTTGTTCCTTTTTATTTATTACATTTTAACTTTGTTTTATTTTTAATTTATTATTTGTTTGATGTTTTGTTTTGTTTTCGTTTATTTTAATTTTGTTTTATTATGTTTTTTATTGTTTTGTATGTTTTAATTTATATATGCTTTATTTAATATACGTATTAAGTTACATGTTTTTTTTTGACATTTTTTTTATTTTTAATTGTTTTTCTTTTTGTATTATTTAATGGGTTTTTATATTAATTAATTTTATCTTAATGTTTAACACTAAATTAGATTAACCAAACTAACTTAATTATTAATTAACTAAATTACTTATTAATTAATTAATTAATTAATGGATTCTTTAACTAGTCTATCTTAATTAAACTAATTATACTAAATGTTATTACTAACATTATTAACCTATTGAGTTTATTTTTAACCTAAGTTTAGTTTATGCATGGATGGGTGGTCGAGTGGGATGT
>JASDQU011175852.1:12568-23432 GCA_032191745.1 Picea mariana
TTTTGTGGGTTTTGTGCACTGCTTCCCTTGCTTTTGTCTCCACGGGGTTAGGAAACACCACTCAGCGTCAACAATCATGAATTTTCTTTTCTTTTCCTTTCCTTGAAAACAATTTTGCAGAAATGAAATGTTGTTTGCAAGCCAAAATACATCTAGAGTGAAAATTTTCCAATCAACAGATGATCCTATGAATTATAGGGTTATAACACCCACAACCTAATTGAATTCATGGTTCAGCGATTACCATTGTATGTTGTTCATGCATAAAGCATTACCAAACGCCAAAACCCGATATTGGCTGGGTCCCACACCTTTTTCGTGATTTCACGATTCAGTGTTTGACATTGTGATTGTTTTTCATCAGAAGGTTGTAAACCCGGAAACCCGAAAAGGACAGGGCCCACACTCCATTTATTTTTTGTGATTTGAGAATTGTTGTTTGTGGCATTGGGTATTCGTAAACCCCGAAATCCCGAACCCCGAAACCCCGAAACCTCGAAGTAATGGGCCCATACTCCATTCGCATTTTCACGATTTGGGAGTTGTTGTGTGTTGGTGTTTGGCATTTGTTGATGCCAAACCCTAAACCCCAAAATCCAAAGTGTTGGGCCCACAACCTTTTCGCATTTCGGGATTTGGCAAATAGCGTGGTCTTTTGTTTTTTGTATTCAACATTTGTAATTTCTGAAACTCGATTGACCTTCGTTTTTCACACTTTATATATATATATAAATATATACTGTATGCAGTTTTCCATTTGCATTCAATATGTAGGTAAACTCAAATCTGCATCACAATTTACTTGTGGGGTTTTCAACTATGACGCTTTATCTTACTACAATAGTAATCCAGACCACAGTACAAATCTTTTTTAAGAATTGACTAGTCATATCCTTCCAGCTAGTATACTTTTGGGAACTAGTATTCATAACAGTGTACTTAAAACCCGGACTCTGTGATCTGGTATTTAGATAGATTTTAAGTATTGCAACCTCATCCTGTATCTATGTTCGAAAATAAAATAACTTTTAATCACCTGCTCTGGTTATTCGCATAACTGCGAAATTTAATGATTGATTATATGCTTGCAGTAATTGTATACCTATGAATTTTTTCTTTATGGAGTCTTTTTTTTCTGCATCGTTATTATAACAAGTCTAAATATGAATAGACAAATTTGTACAACCTTGGGCAAATGAAATTTTTGTAATAAGAAAGGGTGCATCTGGGTTCCTTTACTGTTAAAGTAGTTCATATAATAGATCTATCATTACAAATTATATAGTATAATTTTCTGTTTCTGTAGTCTCTTGTTCGAAATACCTTTATACGGGTTAGGTTAATGGACTGTAAGGGAAACTAGTATAATAGACGGTCTTCCTACCTCAACTACAAATCTGTCTCTACACAACCCATTTAATGAAAAGAAGATGTAGCATAGTTTACAAAACTCAGAATGTTGTTCCCAGCATTATTCATACAGTTAGATTAATGAAATTACAGCATAACCTCCACTTCCAATATGCCAATCTCAGCATTGATTTCACTCAGAAAACAAATAAGAAAGAAAATAACAGTGAATTTAATTTAGAGGATATTTATTCCAGAATTTAACCATGCATAATCCTTTCAACTATCATAAAAAATAAAAGGGCAATTCTATCGTTCATTCAGAAAGGGGTCACTTGATATTAGATTTACCATATGTTCTCAGTCAGTCTTTAGGCTTCATGAATTCGAACTGATTTTTCCTACGCATTATTATCTATCATAATTAGAAGATGCATGACCTCCGTGATTGAATCATTCACCAGAGAATGGAAATTATTTCAGTTCCAATTTAACAATTACATTACATCAAATAGAAATCATTTAGACAGAAAATGGAAATCATTTTAGTTCCGATTTAACAAATACATTGCATCAGATATAAAATCATTTAGATAGAGAAGGAGTAGAAAAACATATATGAACCAGATCATGAGAAGTCAAAGGGAATAGCCATGTTCCTCCCAACCGTAAAATAGGGAAGTCAAATCACTTGACCAGTTCACCCCCTAGCCTGACCATGAGTCCATGAGGGCTAACTTGGAACTCCTCCTCAGCAATGTCTTTCAGTCTTCAACAGACTCCTCTCACCTCACACTCAATCATTAGTGTTCATAACAACAAGAAAATAGTAGTCTCTTTTTCCCCACATACTTGGTAGCGTCCTGCCTCCTCTCATATGCTATTTATCATTTGCCCAGGTATTTTCCCTCCCTTGGGAATTTTCGCAGCTTTCTAAATCCCTGATTTTTAGGGGCTTCCCATGGCCAAATCACTGATTTTCCACTTGTAATAATCATCCCAGAGGAAGTTCCAACATGTTCCCCACTCATGGAGTCATGGTCAGCTAAATTTAACATGGTTGTTCCATTTGTCCTCCTGCAATCAACATAAAATATTTTGTTTCCATAAAAGTGTCATAGTCAAATACTTAGTTGGGTCAAATTAGGTCTCTGCCCAATAGTCAAAATAATTAATTACAATTACCAAATTCGAAATTCAGAATTGCCATAAATGGAAAAAAAATTCCAAATTCAAATTTACTAAAAACAGAAGAAATTTGCAGCAATTTTAAATTTCAAAAATATTTTATTTTTGGGGATGTCACATCCTTTCCCCCTTCAGTTAAACAATGTCCTCAGTGTCCGTTCCTTTCCTGGAACAGGATTGGATGATATTTTTG
This sequence comes from Picea mariana, assembly GCA_032191745.1. Lineage (NCBI taxonomy): Eukaryota > Viridiplantae > Streptophyta > Pinopsida > Pinales > Pinaceae > Picea > Picea mariana. The sequence goes on from JASDQU011175852.1 coordinate 15,300, forward strand.
CAAATCTCCCTCCAACTCCCAAGTGGCCTCCTCAGGACTAAAGTGCTTCCATTGAACCTTTACCTGAGTGATGGCTCTATTCCGAAGTGTTATTTCTCTCCAGTCTAGAATGTGCAGGGGTTCCACCTGTACCAAGTTCCAATCAATCCTATGAGTAGGGTCATGAATATACTTTTTCAGCAACGAAACATGAAATACATTATGAATTCTTAGATTAGTTGGAAGTGCAAGTTGATATGCTACAGGTCCAATTCAAGATAGTATCTCGAAGGGCCCACAAAACTTGGGTGCCAGCTTGGCACAATTCCCTAACTTCAACAAGCTCTTTCGAGCCTTGACCTTCAAATAAAGATGGTCTCCTACTTGAAATTCCAAGTGTCTTCTTTTCTGGCCTGCATAGCTCTTATGTTTGTCCTTTGCTTCTTTCAAGTTCTGTTGTACCTTTCTTACCATGTTTTCCTTTTCTTGGAGCATCTCTGGTCCAACCATGAGTCTATCAATTGGATTCGTACACTTTCTACTATACAGTATTTCGAAAGGGCTCAACTTAGCCGAAATTCAGTACCCATTGTTATATGCAAATTCTACCAAGTGCAGGTAGTCTTCCCACTTGCTTGGTTTTGTTCTTACGTACATGCTAAGCATATCCTCTATGATTTGGTTTGTCCTTTCAGTCTGTCCATCCATTTGTGGATAATAGCTTGTACTAAAATTCAAGTTAGTGTTTATCCCTACAAACAATTCCTTCCAAAAAGTGGATGTAAAATTTACATCTCTATCTGAAATCACCATTTTAGGAATACCATGCAGTCTAAAAATTTCTTTCATGAATATTTCAGCAATGTTTATAGCCTTAAAAGTAGACTTTACAGGAATAAAGTGTGCAGACTTAGTGAGTTTATCGATTACAACCATGGTAGAATCATTATGTTTATGATGTTTAGTCAAAACTGTTGTAAAGTCCAGTGATATAGTCTCCCATTTCCATTCTGGTACTGATAATGGTTGTAATAGGCTGGCTGGATGCTAGTGCTCGGCCTTAACCTGCTGACAATCTTGGTACCTAGCCAAGTATTCTACTGTTCTTCCCTTCATACTAGGCCAGAAAAATAGTTCTGTAAGTGTTGTTAATGTTTTCTGGTAACCTGGATGGCCAGAATATGGTTTCTTATGCACTTCGTCCAAAATTGTTGATTTCAATTCTACTGAATCTGGTATGTAAAGTCTGTTTTTAATTTGTAATAGTCCTTTATTGTCGATGCTTAGATCTGGTTTGTCAGATTTGGCGGTACTATTTTGTAATTTTGTCATTATCTTAGTGTAATTTATGTCATTGATACCTGTCGTCCTTATTGTTTGTTTCAGATCACTTTCTGCCTTGTTGATGTTTATCTCAAACAACCCATGGACTCTTCATCTTAAAGTGTCTACTACTTTATTTTCCTTACCCTTGATATGTCTGACCTCAGAGTCAAATTTTCTCAAGAAGGCTAGCCACCTTGCTTGTCTTTCATTAAGATCTGGTTGGTTAAACAAATATTTCACCCAGCTATTATCCATCAATAGTAGAAATTTTCTGCCCATTATATAGTGTCGCCACATTTTTAAGGTATGTATTACTATTTCCAATTCTAAGTCATGAGTGACATAATTTCACTCATGTTCTTTTAATTTTTAGGACTCATAAAAAATCACGTTCCCTTCCTAAGTTAGGACACCACCTAGTCCTTCTTTACTTGCATCAACACATACGATGAAGTCTTTATCTGGGTCTGCTACCTTCAATATGGGTGCAGTTGTCAATAATCTCTTTAGTTTGTTAAAACTGTCTTGACACTTCTTTGACCAGTTAAACTTAGTTCCTTTCTTTTGTAATGATGTGATAGGGTAGGCTATCTTGGAAAACCCTTCTATAAACCTGCGATATTGTATTTATTTCTGATAAAAGTCACACTTGTCAAATTTGGCGTACAGTTTGTGTGTCCTTGATGTTTGCAGAACTATCCTTAAGTGTTCATTATGTTCTTCTTTCATTCTTGAATAGACCAAAATTTCCTCAATAAATATTGCCACGAACTTGTCCAAGTATTGACTAAAAATACTGTTCATTAGGCACATAAACGTGGTTGGTGCATTAGTGAGTCTGAAAGGTATGACTAGGAATTTGTAGTGTCCATATCTTGTCCAAAAATTTGTTTTGCTTATGTCCTCATCCTTTATCCTAACTTGATGATAATCGGATCGTAAATCCAAATTTGAAAAGATATTGGCCCCACCTACATGATCGAACAGATCATTTATCCTTGGTAAGGGGTATTTGTTATTAATAGTCAGTTTGTTCAGTTGTCTATAATCGATACATAGTCTTAGAGTACCATCTTTATTTTTCACAAAGAGGACTGGTGCTCCCCATGGTGAGACACTCGGTCTGATATACTCTTTGTCCAACAATTCCTGTAATTCTATTTTTAATTCCATCAGTTCTGGTAGACTCATTTGGTAAGGTGCTTTTGATATAGGGGTTGAACCAGGTAGTAGGTCTATGGAGAAGTCTATTTCCCTTCTAGGAGGTAATTCTGGTATCTCATCCACAAACATGTCTCTAAATTCACGTAGGACAACAAAGTCTTCTAACTTTGGCTTATCTCTTTTTTCTAATAGATTCGTCACTTGGATGGCATAAACTTGACATTCCTTTCTAATACATTTCTTGAGTTGCATCGTTGAAAATTGTCTAACTGATACAGGTTTTGGTATGCCTTGGGCTATTCTAACAGTGCCAAAATCATCTCTATATCTAAAAATATTTGTATAACAGCCTAGTATTGCTTTGTGTTGTTCCAACCAATCCATCTTGATAATCATATCATAAGATCCTAGTGGTAGGATGTTCAGATTGGTCCTTATCTTTTGACTATCTAAGCTGAACTCAAAATCAGAAATAAAGTCAACTACTTTCCTTTTAGTACCTGTTGCTAGTTGTACAATCCATGATTTCACAAAAATTAAAACAAATTTTTAATTGTACAATCCATGATTTCGACTCTACTACATCAGGAATAATATAACTTAACGTAGCTCCAGGGTCAATTAAAACAAAAATTTGAGTGTCATTGATTTTACCTTCAATTTCTACCACTGAGGACTGGTGGTCAGCTTGTCGACCATCTATGGCTACATTTATCTGATGCAGGCTTCTGCCCATGTCTCCCACTGTCGAGGCTTCCTGCAAATTGTGAACAGTAGTTCTGTTTGCTGAAATTAAACGTGGATAGTTCCTCCTTAGATGAGGCTCTCTACAATCCCAACACTTTAATGGCTCACAAGAGTTGTCCCCAAACTTCCTCATTCCCAGGTTTACCGGGTTGCCGCTACCTTGCGCATTCGGATGATTGGAGTGAAAATCCTTCCTTGGGAAACCTTTTGCTACATTCTGATAAGGATTTGGCTGGTATCCCTTCTTTCGTTGGTTCATTCTATCTTGTTTCTTATCCTTCCGGGCCTTGGGAAACTCTACCCGTTGTTTATACTAGTCATAGCACATTCGTGCTTTCCTGAATACCTCACTCAAGGATTTCGGGTTGTCAAACTCAATTCTGTGCCTATAGAACTGTAGTAAACAACATAAGAATCACTGGATTTTTACCTTATCCTTCCGGATGTATGGTATGAACCTTAATAGTTCTAGAAATTTGTTTATAAGGTCCTCCATCATCATCTGTCCGAGTCGTAACTCATAAAATTCTTTCGTCTTCCTTTCATAATAGCTTTTAGAAATGTATTGTTTCGTAAAATACTTCTTAAAATTGGACCATTCCAATTGTTTCTCCTTTAGGCCCTTGGCCAATTTCAGGTCCTTCCACCAAATGTTGGCCTTCCCCTTCAGATTGTAGATGGCCATTCTAACCTTCATGTTGTTGGAATAGTTGTAGATCTGGAATTATTTTTTGATGTCCAACAACCATGCCTCAACTTCTTCTTCTATCCTGGATTCTCCATCAAAGGTAGTTGGTTTAATCTTTTTTAATTCTCATTCAAGGTGGTCTACTTGTTTTCTTTTTATGTCTAGTATAGTTTTGTCTTCAGCTGAAGGTGTCCCTTCAAACGAACTGTCTCTTTTTTCTGTTTCTGGTCCAGAATTCTTAGAGACCCTTTTGTTGACTTCTTCGTCATGGTTATCGTCTTTTGGGATTTTTTTGGTTACTATACTACACAGCAGGACTTCATTTATATTTTTTTGTTCCTATTGTTATTTCTTCAATTTTTCATTATCGACCTTGAAAACCTGCAGTTCAACAATAAGATTCCTCATTGTTTCCAACACCTCCATGGGTGAGCTTCCATCACTGTTCTTTCTTGGATCTCCAGGAGGTCCTTTTTGTGGATTTCCTTCCATCCTGATTTTTGCACCCTCATGAGCTGCCATAATTTACAAAAACAGAAAGGGCTTTTTGTTTGTAACCATAAGATTTAATAGTTTTACATAAATCAGAACAAATACTAAGCAGCTAACGTGGCTCTGTCCAAGCCCAGTGTTGTATCTTTTTCTCTGATACCATATGGAATATACCTCAAAAACTGTCTGAAAAAAAATAAAAAAAAATAAAATAAAAAATTGTTGTATAAGTATCCTTGAATAGTTCGAGATTCAAGCAAGTAAGCTTCCTGTTATATGGCTTGAGTCTGAAAGTTTGCAAGAGTCCTTACTGTCGTCGACTGACATTATGTAACAACGCTAGTTAAATAGTTGCATAGGGTTTATCAATTATAGTTAGTTAAATAATTAACTCACCTAATATATTTTAGTTAAACAATGATTATTTAGTAATAATATTAATTAATTAATTAATTAATTATTAATTGTTTATATATGTTGATTAATTAATTAACTCATTAAAGGTTTGGGTAATGAATTAAGAGCTTAATAATTTTTATTTATTTATTATACACTTTATGTATGCAAGGGGGGATGAAGCATTGAGTGGAGGGATAAGGTGATAAATGGAAGGATAAGGTAATAAATGGAGAGATAAGGTGGGTGGCATTAAAGGAGGGTAGGAGTCGGTGAATGGAGGGGATATGACTAGGCAGAGGCCTTCAAGAATGGGATCATGAAAATTTTGGAGAGGAACATTATTGGAGGAAAGGACTATATTTTTGGAGGGATATTTTCTAGTTTGGAGTTTGGGTGAATGGCTGCAGGGGGCACCTCGTTGCTGGGAGTTTTTGGCTCGGGGGCTAGGAATCCTCACGGAATCTTGGAGCTAGGGAGTTGGAAAGGATACTCCTAGCTGGCTAGGTGGTTAGTCGGTTTCGGGCAGGGTTTGGTCAGAGCATCAGGCAGAGTTTTGGGCAAAGCAGCAGAGAGGACAGCTGGATATTGGGATAATATAATCAACCAGAGGTATCTATATTCATGAATTTGTTGAGTTATGGGGTTGTTATGTAATTTATTAGATTGTAGTTCATAAATTTAAATTTATGTTGCTTATATGCTGAGTGAAATTGCTTATTTCTTATGCTGAATAATCTTAAGGTTTAAATTTACAAATATTTTTTAGGCTTTGTTAAACTAGGTTATTACACATGGTATCAGAGCATGGTTTCAAAGATGAAACCTAGGGCTTGACCACCCACATAATTGTGCAGATTGTTCCCTAAAAACATCTCATAATCTACAACCCAGAAACCTTTTATTTACAACTCATAAACCCTATGAAGACTCCCATGTTGCAACCACCATTACTAATCCTACTAATCCTCACCTACACAAAGGAAGGATTAACAAGAATTAGCTTCAGAAATATTTTATCTTAAACCAAAAATTATGAAAGGTATATAAACAATAGTTATATTCAACAATATTTTATTATAAACAAAATGTTACGAAAGTATATATACTAGTTTCCTTATATAGAGGATTATATATACACAATAGCGAAAATAAATAAATAATATATTAAAAAAAAAAAATTACTCTGAAACTACCTTGGAATCATTCACAGACCAAAAAAAAAAATATTGGCATACAACCAATCTCTATTTAGGCACATGAGAGTGTATATCAAAGTCTAGAAATAGCACGCAAGCAACCAAGTCATTAGACACCAAAGTCCACATTTTTCAAGCACATGCCACAAAACAATGCAGGTTAGCCATGCATTCAATACATCAGTCAAAGACCAAGCGCCATGCACTAAGCCAAAGAGGAGCCTACTGAGTCCACTACACGTCTGTGGATTGCTGTAGAGTATCGCGTTTGCTCTTCCCCAACACTTAGCAGCCTGGAGTTAATCGAATTCAAACTCGAGACATATCTGTGGCATTTATATGAACTATCACTGGAGTCCTAGGACCAAATCAAAGTCGCGAGCTCCAACGCACATCACAACAGGAACCCCACGCTGTAATAGAAATTTTTATTGGGAATTTATCCCAATCTCTAGTTTTCCAAACTTAGCATGAAAACTCCACGAGCCAAGCTCCAAATACAATCCCAACACAAGAACAAAGCCATGACAGAGGAGCTGCGCACTGCACACACACAAAAATTATTAATAAACAAAAAAAAAAAAAACCCAAGCGCCAGCGCTCAAACGATGCACGAGCCACCCGGAGGAGCACCAATGGTCAGCAACAACATGCAAGCCAGAGTCCAAGCACACCAGTGCCAAACACAATTGAGAATCCAAAGCTCGAGCGTCAGCACCAAACACAATTGAGAAGCCAGAGCTCGAGCACCAGCACCAAACACAAGTAACACGGAGGAGGAGCCCACGGGGGGCAGGGTGAGGTGTGTTGTGCACCAACACAAAAAAAAACCTAACAATCAAGCTGCAAAAGCCAATGAAAACCATTGTATTAATCAACTATTGTGACATTCTAAAGAGCTCACCAGTACTATTGTTGCAATTCCAATTAGGTAAGGCCTGACACACAATCAAGAACCAAAGCCAATTATAATTCTAAGCCATGGAGGAGCCCATGGAGCTTGTTTCCTTGCACATGGCATCAACATACAACACCAGCCCAGCACCATGAGGGAGGAGCCTGTGGGGCTTGTTTCCTTGAACATGGCATCAACATACAACACCATCCTAGCGCAATATTCTGTAGGCCCAGCCACGATAGTATTAACAACTCAACCTTCTGATCTGGAGTCAGTTGCGCTACCATTGTGCCACAGCCCAACGTTTACAATAGGAGAAATAAAGAATATATATTCTGACTAACTTATTACTGCAAGAATTAGTCAGTTTTAAGGAGATTTAAAAAAAAAAAACCCAAAGTCTCTACAAGAGTATCCGAATAACCAAACCGTGCTTAAATCAGTGCACTTAAAGGTCATTTCAAGCATGAAAGAACTAGTAAATGGAAGAAGAGCCTTAAAAAAAATTGATAAGAAATGCTACTGCCTCAAATTGCCCGGCTGCATTAATTGAGTTTAAATTCGTTCTACTAAACTAGACCTCCTAGGCTAGAAAACTCATAGAGCTCAAGGAAACATGCTTATTAATCTCGAATAAAACTGATAAAAAAAAAAACAAAGATTAAACCCCAAGTTAATTTACCTCTTCTTGCAGAACTTTAACAAGAATTACAAAAGCCTGCTCTCATTCAATATGTAGCTAATTGTTTCATTTATTAAAAGGTAGAGGGAAAAGTAAAGCCACCAAGGAGGAGCAGTTGGGTCTATTTGAGCATCCAAGAGCAAACGCCAAGCCACAAGAGCCCATGGACTGATTGATATAGTTGGTCAAGCCCACGAGCTAACCCAGCAGTTCAAAAAAAAATAAACACCAAACAACACTAGGCCTTTTGTGTGTGAGTCCACAACGCAACCATTGCAGAGTGAGGGAGAAGAAAACCTTGGCCGATGTTGAAAAAAAGGGAGAGGCGACAGAGGAGGTAAGGAGCGTTGTAGAGTGCGTGTAGGATTTGGGTTTTTTGAGCGTGTAGGGTTTTCTTTTAGTAAATGAGAACCCTAGGGAAAAGGGCATGTGGGCCTCATGCACCCACAATGCCCGACTTCAAATGAAAAAAAAAATATTTAATTATTTTTAATTTCTTTTAAAATTCCTCTTATTTAATTTTAATTTTTAATTTTTTTATTATTAATTCTTTTAAATTTTT
>JASDQU011175854.1:7178-18180 GCA_032191745.1 Picea mariana
TATCTTGTTGCTAAAATAATATAATCGTGGACATATTGAGTCTAGCCTGACAATATAATGATATCACGTTATATATCATATGGAGTTTTATATGCTTAACATCAATTAACTTAGATGTTGCTATTATTGGATGATTGTAATAATTACTCTTTTTATGGATTATCTGAGGTAACTTTTGGATAACCGTGTGATATTTACAGAGGTCATATTGAAGATATGTAAGTTTTTGGTGATAGGAGTATTTTTGGAACAATGTACTTTGAATTGTTGGGGAAATCCTTGGAATTTTCTCTGTGATTTTTTGCAATGCCATGTGCACTTGAAGAATGCATTTTTCATACTCTTTTGAAATAAAAAATGAGATTTGTAATTTGTACATATATTATATACATACATGTATATTGTACATATATTATATACATACATGTATATTGTACATATATTATATACACACACACATAATTTGTACATATATTATATACATACATGTATATTGTATATTATATACATATACGTGTATAATAAATAATGTCAATTGGGTTTAGCTCTGGTGGTTGGGAGGAATGATTGTTATCCTCCTCGTCGCAATTAAATTCTCGTAAGTGATATGTTGAGCTAATAACAAGTATATTGTTGTAATGGTTGTGAGCCTTTTTGTTGTTTGACCTTGTGCCATGAAGATTCTAGGGTTTACCCCGGGTACCATCCTCAAAATGAGGAGAAGTACTTGGGGGTTTTCCTTGAGCTTTGTAACTTGGAAAAAAAATGCACATAATATATGCATATATGTATTTATATAGTATGTAATATACATATATTTGTATATCATTTACATATGTGTATATAATATATACATGTATTTTTTTCCAAAGGAAAAAATGCAATTTTTATTTAAGAAGAAATCAAAATTACATTCTACATGTGTCTGATAGACATTAATTAACAATCAATCCACTGACCTTCATATTAAAAGGTTGCATGGCCTTAAATCCAAACATCATAAAAATAAAAAAACCTCCAAGTCTTCCCCTATATTGTCCCTCATATATAAAGTACTTCCAAAATAAATAGTCTGAAACAAATCTTTGTTACAAATATATCCTCAAAATATTCCTTCAAAAAGTTCTTGCTACAAGCATACACATGACTCAAAATATAAAAACAAAAACATAGCCCAGCAAAGAAAATAAAGAGAGCCAGGGTGCTAAAACAATCATTGAATATATTCTATCCTCCACTTCCTAAAGTGAAAGGAAACATGTTTTCATGGACTGAACCTCTTTGGAAAGCCCATCCACCTTTTGATTTAATTCTGATACACACAATTAAAGGATATATTGTAGAACAACTACATTATCTCCTTTAGATGATCACCTACATTCCTGGCATTGATATCTTGCAACTGCCCCCTTCCTTGCATCCAATAACCAAGGTCGAGTCTCCAAAGAATTGGAGAGTCTTAACATCCTTATCCAATGCACACTTTAAAAGAGACCTCAAAGATAGCAACTTTGCTAAGTTGTTTTTTTATGCCCCAACACTCCTTAAAACTTGAACCAATAAGATTCTAATAGGAAAAGGATACATCCTGCATTGCTTATATTTGACTGCATGTTCTGGGTTCCATTGACAATGTGCCAGTGAAAGAATTTATCTATGGCTAAAGATCTAGTATGATGAGCAGACGTGAGTTTTGGAACCTTTATTATCATAACATACATGGCACTTAACCTGAAAAATACTTGTTCATGCAGGATATGCTTCCATTTGAAAAACATTCCTAGCCATGCAAATGCCTCAACATACAATGCAAAGGAGAGAACTTAGTTCCTTCAATTAAGTTTTTCTGAACTAGGTCCTTAGGAATACGTCCATCGAATCACCTACCCACACATTCCTTTGATAGATAATTGCCTCCACTTCCTTTCACAAAAACTGGGAGAAAGGGCGATCAATAATTAGATGAACATATGTTTCTTCTACATCTCAACATAAGTGATTTCGGGTAGAAGTTTGCTACAATAGTGGCCTTACTACAATAAATATTAGACCGTATAGAAAGAAAATTCCACAAAGAACACTCAACAAAGATATTATAGTTGAATTCAAAGGAAATAACTAACTATTGAGAGGAGGAGAAAGATTAACTCACCAAGAGTCCTACAGTTGTTGTCGTTCCCGATTGTCAAAATCTCCTCTCTCTCTCTTCTAATAGTTCCTTTGCAACCTGCAAGAATCTCAAATAGACAATCCTACGCATAGAGGTAGTTATACTAACAACTACCCGTTAGTCCAAAAAATGATAGAATGATCAAAGCAATTAGTATTCTATGAAGCATGTATGAAAGAATTACAAATTTAAACAATACCAATACAATACACTTCGAAGGAATGAATTTCGTATTGGAAAACAACAATCGGGTAGTTATAAGTTATACATGTTTGGTGTGGTGTTGCCTTATCAAAAGAGACTTTGAGTCCCTCCACCCAAGCTCTTGCTATAAGGGTTGGTTTTGACTCTAGATCTACCATGAAACCAAAGAGAATATATGGGAGACTCTTGGTTAGATAGGTTGGTGATCAGAAAGAGGCGAGAAACAAGGGTTTCCAGGTCAAAAAACCAACAGAAATAGGGATATGTATGGGCTCACAGAATTGACGGGTGTAGCCAAATAGGTGTTTTCTTTGATGTTCAAAGAATCATTACCTTTATTCTTGTGGGAAACCTGCGTATACGCGTGTTGCATAACTGTCAGGGTGCATACAACTTCCAAAAATATTTTTTTTAGAAGGTCTTAAGGAGGTATGAGGAAGAGTTGTCTGCAAGTAGGATAGGGACTTGGACAATAAGAGCATCAATGCTTTAATGGTGTAAATTGACACTATAACAGATGTCCCTAATGTGTGAGGTCAAAATAGTAAAAGAGGTGACACTACTACATTCTCGAGGTCTTCAAATCAACCGTCATGGTAAGAGTCTACACTGTGCGAATAGATGTGTTGAACTCGAATATAGTAAGATACCATTTGATTACTAGTCATTGTTGTATATTGTTAACAAATGTGATGCAACGCATTGATAATGATAATGGGTCTCAAGGTACCTAGTACAATCTAACAAGTGTGAATAGAAGATTTGATGTCAAACACCTGGTAGAATATATCAGCCATGGGACATAGATGTATTCCCATTGTCAATGGTGAGAGATTCTTCCATTGATGACTACAAGCCCCAAGGTACTGATAATGACTCTAGATCCCAGTCCCAGAGCAAGATGTTTTGAATTCGATAGGAAGAGATCCGCCTAAAGGACGGAATTAAGGCATCCCCCATCATCCAACACAAGGAGTAGTATAAGGAGAAATATTTGGAAGGACTTGGATGAAAGTTTGAAAGGACCACCATGAATTACATCTCACATGTGCACTAGATGTAAATAGCGCATGAAAGAGACCCTCTGAATAAAAACCAATAATGAAGATTGTCGACAAAGGCGAGGAAACCACCAATGGGGACAAAAATCGAAGGTACTGCATGAATCCCAATGTGTGAATAATGATCTTGTCATCAAACAAAGGGAAACCACTTGGTCGGTTACTAATGATGGAATGTCATTTGTTGAGCACAAGGTCGCCTATCAATTATGTAAATAGGACCAGGGTGTGAATCTAGGTCAAACTCTCATACCAATTGGTAGTAGTTGATAAGATTTTAACCCATCAGTAGGAAGTCAATGGGGACCCTCCATACCAACCCGAGTATAGGACAAAGATACTTTTGATTATGAGATGTACTTGACACACGAGAAGACCGACTTTCAAAGCCAAGAATTATGTGGAATGGTCAACATAGGCAAAAACTTCTTGTGAACAAAAACACGACACAATATGTGATTTAGGAAGCATGAACTGAAAATGAACATTAACATAAGTCTGTGATGTAGGAGGCAATGATAGAATCTCCATGGTGACTTGAAGAATAGCCAGTCGGAGGAGTAAAAACTATATGTAACTGGTTCAGTTTCCTAAAGTTGTACTAACCCAGATTGTTGAGACAAGACTCAAACTGTGTGCTTTGTTTAGAGTCGACTTGATTGCTACCAATAACGGTAAAGAAGACTCATTCCCATGCTCCTTTTTATTATTATTTGTTTTTTTTTTTTTGTCTTTTTAATATTATGAAAGCCTAAAAAAGAGTAAAATAATGTTATGAACCAGTGGCAGAAATGAGTGTCGCGGATAAGCAAACCGGTTCCAAGCGCAAGGAACATACCTATGCTCAATGCAAGAAAACACGTGTAGGATATGGACACTCGAGTGTCAATTATAAAAGGAAAAGATTGCAAGGCTAGCAACTAATGATAATGCATAAGAAAGAGGATAAACAATAGCAAGTTGAAGCTGACATTAGTCTCAAAAGCGCAAGAAGTGGAATGAAATGTAGCATTACAACTCAACACATAAAAGGGGGAGCCCCATGGGGTATTATCCAGAATAAGAATGAGAAGAAGTTATGAGGCTTCAATGCAAACTCATGGCATGACTAAATAGGGCTCATGAGCCTATGGAAGTACTTCATCATGGGCTCCAAACTACGAACAAGATTCTAACTAGGGCGCCCATGAACAGTAGGCTCTACCGCATGAATTAAAACACTTCTAAACATCAAATAAGGTTCCATGTCGCAACTCAGTGGGTTTGATACTAAGGAAAAATGAAACAGGAAATGGATAATGAAAAAATGCATGAAGGGGAAAATCTAACCTATATGCCAGTTTCAAGATCATTACCCGTCAAAATGGATCGACGGGGGAAAAAGGAACCAAAGAAAACGTCTCCAAATTCCTGCATATAAGACCAACAACACTCACCCGGAAGTTAATAAGTCCAATATAGAAACCTTTGATAATAACATGTGATATGGAATACATAAATTGAAAATGAGAAACCCTACAAGTACAATATATACAAAGCACCGCACAACCTTGCAGATTGTGCATAGTGCTTCTCCAAGTAAAGCCCATTGCTAGGCTCGAGCCAAGGGATTCTTTGGTGAAAAACATGTAAAGCTTCCAGTTCAGGAAGAGGTCGAAAATCCATAGTCACAGCTTCAAGGATAGCCTCATCCAAAGGCAATTCAACATCCAAGAAATTAGTACTCAACAATACGCACATACCAAGGCTCGAGGTCTCACAAACAGTAAGATAAGACTCGAGAGGAAACTCAAAATCACTCAGGCCAATAGGGGAAAGCAAAGGCTCACATTCCCCCACTGCATAAAACACCCGATCAATTACCAAGACCTTGTCTCGAGAAGGAAAAATGAACTGTAAAGATTATTTCTCAGAAGCAATTGACACCGAGGATATGATGTCACATAATCCACATGTGGCAGGGAAGAGTCTCCTAGAACACTAGAAACATACAAAGGGGAAACTTGAACTAAATTCAAACTAGGATGGTGATTATCATATGCAAGTTGGTCAATGGTGACAATGCTTCCATTGTGAGGACAATGCATCACACAAAAGAGAGTAGACACCATAGCGTTAATAGCATATACATAATCATGCCCAAGAAGCATATTAAAGTCTAAAGGGTCTAGTATCACTAACATATCGACTAGAGAAATCTTCCCACCTAAAGTGATAGGAAATTAAGGAATAATTCCAAAACATTCACTAGGTCTTATATTGAAAGCCAACAACTCACTGATAGCTGACACAAGCTTAGGAGAACTGAAATATTTCCAAGTTGAGGAGGATAAAATACTTGTGGAGGTTCCTTCATCTACAATACAACATAAAATGTGTGTTGAATTAACTTTAACCATTATCTGGAAAGGTGCAAAAGAAATAAGGCAAGACTCAACAAGATAATCCAATCAAAGGAAACCACCTTAGGACTTGGAGGGAGTGTACTCAAAGAGAGTGGAATGCCCCCTTGTTTAGAAGGTACTGAATTGGAAATGCTAAAGACATAGTCAAAAGATGCTTCACTCCCCGAAAGAAGAGTGGGATCGGTCGAATATTGCATCAACAAATCACTTCTTTAGAATTGTCACTCTCTAAGAGAAGAGTGGGATCGGTCGACAACATGGTAAAGAGACACATCACCCCCCAAAAGAAGAGTGGGATTGAACAAATATTGCATTGGGCCGACCACTTCATCAACAAATGGTTGAATAAGTTGTTGGGAAACCAAAGATGACTTGAAACTAAAAGGACTGTGAAATGAGGACCACGGTCTTAGTACCTCTAGAATACTGAGGCACAGATGAGTAAGGTGATCTCCCTTACAAATCTTACAAGGGAACTTGGGATTATTTCCTATTCATCCAGGCTTCTCAACAATATCAATGCCCCCAGCATGACTTGCAGTGGCTGGTGGTATGATCCCATCATGCGTAGTAGAGTTCGAATGTAGGTGTCCAATATGAATCTCATAGGTTGGTGATCTGATTCCAGTATGACTCGAAGTGACTTGAATTGTGCTCCCCGCATGACTTGCAAATACTGGTGTCTTGTCTTCAACATGGCTCGCAAAGGTTGTTGACATAACTCCAACATGGCTAGCAAAGGTTAGTTTCATATCTCCATCATGACTAGCAGAGGACGTTGGTGAAYTGTTGCAAGTATAACTTGTAGTGATTGGAATTTTTCACCTAGCATGACTTGCAAAGGTTGGCTGCATATATCCAATATGACTCAAAGAGGTTGGTGAACTAATGCCAATATGAMTCATAGTGACTAGACTAGTTCCCTCAACATGACTTGCAGTGGTTGGCGACATGTCTCCAACATGACTTGCAAAGGTTGTTGACTTCTTATTCTTACTCTTCCTCTTCCTATTCCTTTTAGACTTCTGGTTACTAGTAGCGGGACTGTCACCATAAGAGGGTGAAGGAGGAGRAGTAGACTTCATGGATACATAAGGTAAAGRATCAACATCCATTCAATGCCCATGACATAGGGCTCTTATCTGTGAAGCATCAAGAGCATTCAGGACATTCGAAGTGGTCGACAACCAAACCAATAGTCCAACATTCAACCATGGAATGTTCAAAGTGGCCATCAAGGGGGCACCAACGTTTCCAAAGAAAGGAAAAGAACAAGCCCCTTGGTAAGGGGTCCCTTGGTTGGTATCCTCAATAACTTTGGCCATGACATTCTTATGCACAGGTTCGTCCCATGTGGGATTGTTCACGGCCGAAAAAGTCTCACACACTAACTCTCGCGAACCAATGGTATAAAAACATATTCCTTCTAGAACGTCGCTCCATGCTTTCAAAATGAATACCAGGGGTCCTTCCCTACCAGTGGAGCTATTGGTCAACCACCTTGAATCAACGATACAAAAGCGGTGATACAAGCACAACCTAAGGCCAACTATACAAAGCAACACTCCACTAAAAATTCCTAAGAGAAAAATCACAAACAAACAAGTTCTTCAAAGCTTCATGCCAGGTGGATAAGGTCATGATTCCAAAGCAATGATAAAGTGGAAAGGGACCTTTTGGAAACCAACACAGGATGATCAAGTCCCAGGGCCAATGAGAAAAGGAGTGAGAGGCAGTTACCCTAACCTCCACTTACCATCCCTACCCGATGCAAGTAACCCTCACTTTGCAGGGCACCATCAAGGGGTACTGATAGCATGATGCAAAGTCTACCCCATGTACAACGAGAAACCCCCCGCAGTCACATGTAAGAAACCTAGGTAGAGCAACTAAGGATACCAACTTGTTGTCGTTGTCTCGGGTTACAATTGGCAGTCGGGATCAAATGTATGGGCAAGATAAAAAAATCCTGAAGCCTCAAAATTGTTTCCTCTTAAGGAAGTATGGGCACTAGATAAACCCCCAAAATACAATCTCTCCACCATGCTCAGTCAAGCCTTAGAGGGGTTATCTCCTTGATTCCTCCTTACGTGACCTCGTGTTTAATTATTGTGTTAGAGGAGGCTCCTAACTATACTTATATGAAAAGTGTATTTGAATCTCTGTAACTCGAAATTCTATATTTTTTCAATGGCCTTGGAGATTTACCTCTCCAATCCTTATCCAAGGCCCTAATCCTAAAAAATTTAATGAACCCTAGAAACAAAGTCTAGTAAAAATTTAGTTTAGCGTTCATTTTAGCGGTTGTTCTTTACTAAAAGGATACGAAAGTGAAATTGATGTTGTTTAAGACTCTTGCAAAAATGAAACTTATAAGAAAAGTGGAAAATAAATATTTACACTAATTATTCAATGAAAAAGAGTTTAAAGAGTTTCAAAAAGAAAATTGTGTGAACAATCTTTCAAACCTTGAAATGCAATATTTTCTCTTTCTGATGCAAAATGCACAATGCAACCTTTTGAGAAAAGAAAAACAAGCAAACAAAATGATTTTCTTTATTCTTTTTCCTTTGAAATGATTTCAATATGACAAGAAAACAAAATCCTATGCTAATATCTTTTTCTTTTTCAAATATGAATCAAAATAATGCAATAGAAAGAAAGAGACCTAAGTAGCAACAAACTAGTTTTTTTGGGGGTTTTCTTCTTCTTTCTACCAAATCAAAACTGAATGAAATATGCTAAAAGAATGATCCGAAATCGGATCCAGAAGCCTGATAGGGCTTGAAAAATGCTCAAAAATGAAAGTGATAAGAATCCAACGAAACCAATTCCATTGCGTCTGTCTCGTCTTCCCGATTCCGGCGGTATATTTACTTTGTCAAACAGGCTCCGTATGCGAAAGTTATTGCGTTCTGATCGGAAGCCCAAACAGGTAAAAAGTCAAAAGTCAACTGGTCAAAAAGTCAATGCTGATGTCAGCATGCTGACTGTGCAGAAGATGACGTGGCATGATCGTACATCGACGTGGCAGTTTTGGATTGGCTGACATCTGGGTGAATCAGTTTGTGACACGTGGCATTGTGTGGTCAAGTGATTGGGTGCCACGTGGCCCAATCAAGGGCTGCCACGTGGCACCCCGATATTGGTTGAAAGTTTTGTTAAAATTGTAATAGAGTCCGYGGGGTTCGACCCCCGGACCTCCCCTCCACCTTACGCCTTTGCAAAGACCGTCRGACCAATGCGCCATTGTATGTTACTTAACATATATATGGGTATTAATATATATATGTTTATATATTTGTGTATTGCGCGGGGGGGTCGGGTCGGGGCTTAGCCCCAGCCCGCAGTGTTCTATGTCAACCATATGACCCTTGTCCAATATATGTGCATGCGAGAATTGTATGGTAAGCCACGGTTTTATGTTGTTTGCATATGACCACAGTTGGAGCGTGCGGTTTAAATGTGGTTTTTAAACGGTTATGTAACAGTTTAGCCCCTTTTTCTTTTAGCTCGAGGTCGTATGACCCATGTGCTCAGGTGCTCGGCGGTTAGGGGCTGGAGGCACCCTAACCGTTCTACAGTTTGCACCATTGGCACGGTTGCGCCCGGTGCCAGGTTTTTACGCTACATATTGCGTGTGAGCCAGGTTCAAAGGAAGTGGGTGCGTTCTGTAGAAGGAGTGACAACAAGCTTAAAGGGGAAAACTTTCAGGAGGCATAACTTTTTCGTTTTTCGACCGATTGAAGTGTCGAAAGAGCCCAGATATGGGTTTTTGATCGCTCCGAAGCCATTGGAGCAGTCAGAGCAGGGTTATACTGGAGGGAAACCAAGCTAAAGTCATTTTGAAGCAGAGAAGCTTTTGAGGAGGAGACGTTGTCGGATCATTTCTGGGAGCTCCAGACGTCCGTTTTGCGTGCTGTTTTCTTTGCATGGTTCTAGAGATCTGGAAGAATATGATAAGATCAGTCTTGTAGCCATTTGGCATTGCAGAGATGTACTTTTGAGATTTTGAACAGAAATAAAGAAGCCTCCCCCACAGAGAAAAGGCCCGGAGACGTAGGCAAAGTTGTGTCGAACTCCGTTATCAATCTGCGTGTTATGGTTTGCTATTTCTTATTTCATTTCAGATCTGCATATGTGTATATGGCTGTCATAATTCTTCTTCTTTCCTCATTCTTTCACTAAGTTTCTCAAATGGTTAATTAACACATGCAAAATTAAAACTCAACCATAAGTCATTCAAAGATCCGGCGGATCAAGTGGTATCAGAGCTAGTTGACGTTTGGATTTGAGTTTTGCATGTTAACCAGGGAAGAGCTCATCTCAAGGAAGAAAATGGCATCTACAGGAGGACTTTCTCAAAATGAGAAGGAGTTCAGAGATTTGGTGTTTTCCATGGCCGAGATGGTGAAGGTGTTGTATGAAGACTACTTGGAACGAAAGAGCACAGTTCAATTGAAAGCTTCAAAGAACAACAAAGGAAAAGAAGGATTGAAGGAAGTGCCTTCTACATCTGTTTCAGAAAACGTATCTGAGGTATGCAGTGAAGGTTCCTCATCAAATTTTCCTCATTCTCATCAAGTTGGTTTTGGTGCATTCGAAAAACATACAAAAGGTGTAGGTTTGACAATACTAACCAAGATGGGTTATGAAGAAGGAAAGGGCCTTGGATGTAGAGGTCAAGGCATTGTAAATCCTATTGAGGTTGAGGAAAGGCCTCGATACTTAGGATTGGGATATGGCAAAGGGGACCTTGGAGAGTCTTCCAAGATAGGTTCCAAAACTTCGGAAGCAAGTAATGCTTCAAATCGCCAACTTAAGACATTGCAAGAACACTTCACAAAAGGAAATGGCGCATCACTTCAGGGTTGTGGTAGTGAATGCAAGTCGTCTCCAAAGAAAAGTGAAGATCAACATGGAAGGTATAATGGTCATGTTTTTATTAATTCTCCTTTTGATTATAACAAGCATAATCAAGTAAACAGGAACTTGTGGAATCTTTATCCATGTACTTATTGTCATTCACCTAAGCATTGTGTTGCCAAGTGTTGGAAGAGACAAACTTTGTACAGGAAACCTATGTCGACCAGGAAGGAAACACGACATAAAGGCTCAAGTCCACAACGGAAGAAAGAGAAGGGTAAATAGGTCTGGATGCC
>JASDQU011175855.1:16727-28198 GCA_032191745.1 Picea mariana
CAAGTCACAAAAGAAAAAAAATGCAAGGCTAGTGACTATTCGAGAATGCATACAATTGAATTATACAATGACAAGTTGAAGTCGACATTAGGCCCAAAAAGCACAAGTGGCCAATATGCTATGCAGATACAACTTAGCACAAAATTTTGGAAGCTCTGGGGGTAATTTGGCCAGAAAAGATTTGGGAGGAAGTAATGAGCTTTCATCGCAAAATCATGGAAGTACTAAACAATGCTTTCGAGCCTACAAAAAATTGCAGCATGAGTGTCAAAATGGTGAGTAAGGTACAGATCTTGTTCCAAGACCAAATGACAAGAATGTAATTGGAGCTAAATGGGTATACATAAACAAGCTAAATGAAGATGGACAGATAGTTAGAAACAAGGCCAAATTGGTAGGCAAAGGGTATGCTCAAGTCGAAGGAGTGGAATTCGAAGAAAATTTTTCCCATGTTGCAAGAATTGAAGCTATAAGTATCTTTCTAGATTTTTCATTCTATATAAAATTCAAAGTCTATCAGATGGATGTCAAATCAACATTTTTAAATAGTGACCTTGAGGAAGAAGTCTATGTGGAGCAATCAATTTTTTTTTGCTAACTAACAAAAAGGATTATGTCTGCAGATTAAAGAAAGCTCCATATGGGTTAAAACAGGCTCCCAGAGCTTGATATTATAGATTGGACAGGTATTTGCATCAACAAGGATTAAAAAAGGGATCTTATGATAACAACTTATACATCAAGGTTGAAGGTAACAATCTATTAATTATGTAGTGTATGTTGATGATATTGTCTTTGGCAATAACACTGAATTAATTAGTAAGAAGTTTGTAGGTGCAATGCAACAAGAGTTTGAGATGTCCATGTTAGGAAAACTCTTCTTTCTTGGCTTACAGATTCATGAATTAGGAAAATGAATTTTCATTTCTCAAGGTAAATATCTCAAGGAAATCTTGAAGAAATTCAACAAGTAAAATTGTGCACTAGTAAGCACTCCCATGACTACCATTTGTAAACTCAACAAATATAATGATGCTTTAGAAGTATATCAAACCATGTACAGGTCCATGATAGGCAATGTTAGTCCCTAAATTTGCACTTGATTGTAAAAGGGAAAGCTAGGGTATCATCAAGTCATGCAATGGTATTCTATAAAGGTTTTGAATAGGATTTAGAAATGGTTGAAGGTTGGTTCAAAGATACAATAAAGATATAATGCTCAATGTACAAAGGTAAATAAATATCTCACTAGATTAGTAAATGACATACAATTTGATAAATCAGATGGTAAAAAGTAAATGAAGAAAGAAATATATATGATTTTTCAGTTTATCCACTCACACATAGATTTCTCATTCCCAAATATCATTAAGAAATAAGAACATGGTATTGGAAAGCAACTCTTAGTTATGAACAATTTAAACAACAAATTTTCACTATATTACTCACAACAAAGATATCATATGCTTATCAACAGATAAAAATGCATCCAAGTAAGAAAAGAAGAAGATAATAACATGAAAATAATTTTTGACCATCAAAATGCCTTTTCCATTTAGTGCCAATATGAAAATATTGTCTTTGCCTCATAGAGGAGTCTGCATAAAAAATAATCCTTGATTTCCCAACTCATCCACCTTTTTTAACTTCTCCTTCTACAATGTTTATATAGAAAGAATACATATTCATCAAGATCCAAAAGAAATGGATCTGAAAACCTCCTAATTTATATGTAGTATCTTGTTTAAAATAATCAAGGAGGAGATCGGATCTAATCTCCAAGTTGAATTGATGAGGTGGTTTATCAACTGTTGTCGATGAGATTTTTTAGGAAAATAAATCTGGCAAATTCCTAAAAAATAGGGTCTAAAGATCTCTTCGTATCTCCCAAACTGTGATAGTTGTGTAAAAACAGAGAGAGATTTTTGTGAAGAGGGTCATTTCCAACAAAAAACTCTTTTGGTTTCCAAAAATTCATCTCCAACTACTTTGAAACCTCGCCAAAAATTGGTCACTAAAATGGGAAATCATTTATTGTAAAATCTATGAAAAATAGGCCTCAAAGATATATGTGAACCTCTTAAACTATGATATTTGTGTAAAACAAAAGGGAGGTTTTTGTGAAGGGGCCCGTTCCAAAAAAAACCCTTTTTTTTTTCAAATATTTCATCTCCATCGTTTCAGAAACTACTCTTGAAGATAAGGACTAAAACAGGAAAAATAGAGTATTTCTTGTATTTGATTTCTATCTTTCTTCTTTCTGTTATGTTTTCCTCAATCACATTTTCCTCCTTAAGAGAAGGATTGAAAAGGGATTTTGAATTTAGTCTGAATTTATTTGTTGCCTTAATCTTAGGCATGCTAGGGAAATTTACCATTGTTTTACCTTTTCTTGCTTTGTTCACCTGCAACTGGTTCCTTTTGTTTCTGTTTTGATGGTCTAAGTTGCATCTTATTATGCCCTCTGAGCTAGATTCCTTTATTGTTTTTCGGCTCATATTCTGGAAAAAGAAAATGACTGTCCAACTCTACCTCTTTTTTTTTGCTTCTTTCTCTGCTTTTTGGTAGTTTTTTCTTCAAGGGAAGATTTAGTTAAGGCCTCTGTCTCCTGTTACAATTGTATTTTTCTCTTACTAGATTGAGTGACTCTAATCACATGAGAAACGTCCTTCTCCATAGCAACAGGGGTTTTAGAAGTTCCCTTTTCCTTTGTTGATTTATGTTTTGGAACCAATTTAGGTTTGGGTTCCTGTTCCTTCAGTTCAAGGGATTATAGTAACCAATCCCAAGAATGATTCACTTCATCCAATGCATATTGAACTAGGAATCTTATCAATCTATGATGAAAAATACTCTTAATGGCAGTTGTAGGGTGAGATTGTATTCTTTTAGACATATTTGTCATAATTTTCAATAAAAAGAATGGTAAACATAGAGGAATGTTACCACTTAAGTGCATTAACAATCTGATGTGATAAATATGTTTAAATGAAAAATGTCCCTTGCAGGTGATGTACCTATGAATTATCATAAGGGTGGTGTGCCATTATTTCCTCACCCAACTATGTGGAATGCCTTGGCTCCAGTTAGGGTTTTGTCTTCCTGGGATAAAAAACTGGTTAACTAACTCCATTGACATTGTTTCTTTCTTCCACCACCTCTCCCCATATACTGGAAGAATTCATGTTGTTGGTATGGAGTGCTCTGTTACGTGTATGAGGAATCTCCCCACAATTGTTTCAAAAGAATCAAAATTATGCTCAAAGATAATGGAAACCTGCTCATCATGACACTGAAATGTTGAAAAGAAATCGAACCAGCCTGCATATTTAAACATCTGTGCCATCTGAGGATAAGATTCAAGTAATTCAATCTCCTCTGGCTCTAACCTAGTTATCTTCTTGCTCTTCTTTGGTGTCATGACACTAATAAAACTCTGCTGAAGTATTCTGAGAATGTTTAGGGTTCGATCAACTACTTTTGAAAACTGTCGAAATATGGGAGCTATTATTTTACCTACAGAGCATGCATGAAATAATATACATACTAAAAATAGATAGATCATGACTTCATACATTGAGAATGATAATCAGGAATGGTGATTTGATATCATATTGGCATGTACAACCCGATCTTTTCAAAGAGTTGTCATCACTGCAAATTTACATGACCTGATATAGATCATAACAAGATATGTAGATCCTCTGACAATAATTGTAGATGTTTGAACACGATCTCAGGAATATGGTGCATGCACAACTATAATTACTCCTGACGCTACAAGAATAACACTATTCTTGTAGCGCCCTTTCCACTTTGGCAATTTTGAAATTTTAAACGAGGGAAAAGGAAATGTAATGTGACAGAAATAATCTATCATATAATATCGTAACTTTTAATTACTTCAAAAACATTTAAAACATGCAAAAAAAGAATGGAAGCATACTTTCAAGCCAAGAAAGGAAAAAAACAAAGTTTAATAAAAAATATGAAAAAGGGGTAGAACAAGGATTAAGGAAATCCAACAGTCAAAAACAAAGTTAAGGACTAACACTGGCTCCTTCTAGGGATAAAGTTTCATGGTGAAACTTTAAGAACTGGTTGACCGATGCCGTCATATCCCTGATCATCATCAACTTTTACTATAATTATTTCCCTATCCAATCATTCCTTTATTTGCAATCCAAAAATAACAACCACAAAACTGCAAGTAGTCTTTCCATTGTGCTATGGAGTCTTTATTACCGATCATACCAATAAAATGAAAACAAACTTCTCAGATGCAAGCTTATTCAATCATCCTACTACTTCTAACTGGTAGGAGCAAGTTGATCATGCGATATGAAATTGCCAAAATAGCCAATCAAACACTAGAGTGATAGAATGACCAACCCATTTGCGGCATAATGAGTTAATGCAAAAAAAATGAAACTTTTGTAGCATAAAGCTAATGGGAAGCCAATACTTACATCTACAATATGCTCTAATTCCAAAAACTGCAAAACTTTGAACTCATGAAAATATGAACTCCATGTAGACAGCCACATGATCCTACCAATTATGCTGCATCTCCAGCTGATACAAGAAGCCATATTGCTTCTCGATGATTTCTGCTCCATTTGTGAGAGCATTATTCATTTGAAGATCACTTGTTTTTATCAAAACCATCTGGAACCTGCTCATACGCTTCTTGGATAACATTGTTCAAAACAACATTATCATCATGAGAATCAAGAGACCGATCCTCATCTTCCACGCTACCTTCAGATGCATAGCTATCATACATTGGCTCCGACTCCTCATGGACAATGGACACAATGTATTTATGCAACTACTGGTCAAATCCTACTAAATCATAGACGTCTGGATCTAGGACTTCAAGATCATCATCATATTCATCGTATGTAGGTTGATTTGAAAAAAACATTGAAATTTAAATTCAAAGACATTTGTTTCATGATCATCTTGAAAGAATGAATATAAATACGTTCCCTGATTGTTATTAGAATTTTGACCATTAGACACATATGAAAAAGTATCAGATGTATATACATCTACTTGTTGTTCTTCCTCATCAACAATATGGTCTTCAACAAGAGTTTTTTTTAGTCAACAAATGATTTTCACAAAGACTCTTAGCAACACATTCTTCATAAGGATGAACATTGAGATAAGAGTTATCAGAAACATGTTGACAAGTGCCAAATTCCTCATGAGATTCATAAGCCTGACATATATCTGCATGAATTTAATTACTATAGTCCTCCTGCTGTAAATCATAATAAGAAGAAGATAGAACTGATAATAACTCTTCTTTCTCTTTCTCAACATAATCATGCCTTTAATTTTCACTACTAGAAGGATTAGTTATTGAATATTGAGTATATAATTCATATCCCTTGCAACAATGCTAAAAAAGACTCTCAATCGGATAACATTTCTTGTAATATGAATAAAAAGCATCATGAAAATCCTTTAAAGATGAAATACTGGAAACATGAAGAGATCGATACCATTGTCTTGCCTCTCCTTCCAAGGAGTACATAAACATTTTCAGCAATACATCTTCATGACGAATATCAAGCTGCTCCATGTATTGATGAAAATCAATCAAGTGTTGTGCAGGATGATCATGATCATCTCCTTTGAACCTCATAAGGTATTCTCCTCATTCATGGATAGTAGGCACAACATTTGGAAAACCATGAATACCAGAGAAATCAAATGGAGAAAACCTACGAGCCAAAATGGCTTCCATGGCCTTCGACATCTTGGATCAGTGGAGTTTCCAATGGACTCTTCCTCCATGGAGTCTCCAGGTGAATGATACAGTAAAAAAATGTGTCCAACTCCTGTTCACCATCAAGATATAGAATTGATCGTTGTCGTTCTCCTAGGGATAAATTCTTCGTTCCTCCGTCCTCGACAACGGTGCCAAAAGATATTAGTCCCTAAAGTTGCACTTGACTATAAAAGGGAAAGCTAGGGCATTATCAAGTCATGCAATGGTATTTTATAAAGGTTTTGAATAGGATTTAGAAATGGTTGAAGGTTTTTTCAAAGACAAAATAAGGATATAATGCTCAATGTACAAAGGAAAATAAATATCTTACTAGCTTAGTAAATGACAGACAATTTGATAAATCAGATGGTAAAAAGTAAATGAAGAAAGAAATATATATGATTTTTCAGTCCACTCACACATAGATTTTTGATTCCCAAATATCATTAAGAAATAAGAACATGGTACCGGAAAACAACTCTTAGTTATGAACAATTTAAACAACAAAATTTTCACTGCATTACTCACAACAAAGATATCATATGCTTAGCAACAAGTAAAAATGCATCCAAATAAGAAAAAGAAGAAGATAATAACATGAAAATAATTTCTGACCATCAAAATGCTTTTTCCATTTAGTGCCAATATGAAAATATTGTCTTTTCCTCATAGAGGAGTCTTCACAAAAAATAGCCCTTGATTCCCCACCTCATCCACCTTTCTTAACTTCTCCTTTTACCTTGTTTATATAGAAATAATACATATTCATCAAGATCCAGAAGAAATGGATCTGAAAACCTACTCATCTATATTTAGTATCTTGTTTAAAATAATCAAGGAGGAGATAATATCTAATCTCCAAGTCGAATTGATGAAGTGGCTTATCAACTATTGTCGATGAGATTTTTTAGGAAAATAAATCTGGAAAATTCTTGAAAAATAGGGTCTAAAGATCTCTTCGTATCTCCCAAACTGTGATAGATGTGTAAAACCAGAGAGAGGGTTTTGTGAAGGGGGTCATTCCCAACAAAAAAATCTTTTGTTTTCCAAAAGTTTATCTCCGACTGCTTTGAAACCTCACCAAAAATTGGTCACTAAAACAGGAAATCATTTATTGTAAAATATCTTTAAAAATAGGCCTCAAATATATATTCGAACCTTTTAAACTATTATATTTGTGTAAAAACCAAGAGATGTTTTTGTGAAGGGGCTCGTTCCCAATAAAAACATATTTTGGTTTCAAATAATTCATCTCCATCGTTTCAGAAACTGCTCTTGAAGATAAGGACTAAACCAGGAAAAAACATAGTATTTCTTGTATTTGATTTCTGTTTTTCTTCTTTCTGTTGTGCTTTCCTCAATTGCATTTTCCTCCTTAAGAGAAACATTGAAAACGTATTTTTAATTTAGTCTGAATTTTTTTGTTTCCCTAATCTTAGACGTGCTAGGACAATTTACCATAGTATTACCTTTTCTTTCTTTGTTTACCTGCTTAGCTTTATCACCTGCAATTGGTTCCTTTTGTTTTTGTTTTGATGGTATGAGTTGCTTCTTATTAGACCCTCTGAGCTAGATTAATTTATTGTCTTTAGGCTCATATTTTGGAACAAAAAAATGACTGTCCAACTCTACCTCTGTTTTTTGCTCTTTCTCTTCTTTTTGGTAGTTTTTACTTCAGCGAAAGATTTAGTTAAGGCCTCTATCTCCTACTGCAATTGTAGTTTTCTCTTACTAGATCGAGTGACTCTAATCACAGGAGAACTTTCCTTCTCTATAGCAACAGGGGTTTTAGAATTTCCCTTTTCCTTTGTTGATTTCTTTTTTGGAACCAATTTAGGTTTGGGTTCTTGTTCCTTCAGTTCAAGTGATTCTAGTAACCAATCCCAGGAACGATTCACTTCATCCAATGCATAAAAAACTAGGACTCTTATCAATCTTTGATGAAAAAGACTCTTAATGGCATTTGCAGGGTGATAATGTGTTCTTTTAGACATCTTTTTCAAACTTTTCAATGAAAAAAATGGTAAACATAAAGGAATGTTACCATTTAAGTGCATTAACAATCTGATGTGATAAAGATGTATAAATGAAAAAAATCCCTCATAGGTGATGTACCTGTGAATGATCATAAGGGCGGTGTGTCATTCTTTCCTCACCCAACTATGTAGAATGCCTTGGCTCCAGTTAGGGTTTTGTCTTCATGGGATAAAAAACTAGTTAACTAACTCCATTGCCAATGTTTCTTTCTTCCAATAGCTCTCCCCATATACTGGCAGCCTGCATGTTTTTTCTATGGAGTGCTCTGTTACGTGTATGAGGAATCTACCCACAACTATTTCAAAACCATCTAAATTATGTGCAAATATAATGAAAACATGCTCATCATGACCCTGAAATGTTGAGAAGAAATTGAACCAGCCTACATCTTTAAACATATGTGTCATCTAAGGATAAGCTTCAAGTAATTCAATCTCTTCTAACTCTAACTTGGTTATTTTCCCACTCTTCTTTGGTTCCATGACACTGATAAAACTCTGTTGGAGATTTCTAAGAATGTTTAGGGTTCAATCAACAACTTTTGAAAACTGTCGAAATCTGGGAGCTATTCTTTTACCTGCAGAGCATGTATGAAATGATATACATACTAAAAATAGATATATAATGACTTCATACATTGAGAATGATAATCGGGAATGGTGATTTGATATCAGACTGACAGGTACAACCTGATCCTTTGAAAGAGTTATCATCACTACAAAACATGACCTGATATAGATCATAACAAGATATGTAGATCTTATGACAATAATCGAGGATGTTTGAACACGATCTTGGGAAAATGGTGCATGCACAACTATAATTACTCCTAGAACTACAACAATAGAACTATTCTTGTAGCGCCCTTTCCACTTTGGCAATTTTGAAATTTTAAACGAGGGAAAAGGACTTGTGATCTGATGGAAATAATCTATCATATAATATCCTAACTTTTAATTAGTTCAAAAACATTTAAAACATGCATAAAAAGAATGGAAGCATACTTTCAATCCAAGAAAGGAAAAAAAACAAAGTTTAATAAAAATTATGAAAAAGGGGTAGAACAAGGATTAAGGAAATCCAACAGTCAAAAACAAAATTAAGGACTAACACTGGCTCCTTCTTGGGATAAAGTTTCATGGTGAAACTTTAAGAACATTTTAACCAATTCCTTATTATTGATCATACCAATAAAATGAAAACAAATTGCTTAGATGCAAGCTTATTCAATCATGCTACTACTTCTAACTGGTAGGAGCAAGTTGATCATGTGATATGAAATTTCCAATATAGCCAATCAAATGATAGAGTGATAGAATGGCCAACCCATTTTCGGCTTAATGAGTTAATGAAAAAAAGACGAAATTTTTGCAGCATAAAGCTAATGACCAGCCAATACTTACAACTACAATCTACTCTAATTCCAAAAACTGCAAAACTTTGAACTCGTGAAAATACGAACTTTGTGTAGACAGTCACATGATCCTGTCAATTGTGCCTCATCTCCAGCTAATACAAGAATCAATATCGTTGCTCGATGATTTCTGCTCCAGTTATGAGAGCATAATTCATTTGAAGATCACTTATTTTATCAAAATCATTTGGAACCTGCTCATATGCTTCTTGGATAACATTGTTCAAAACAACATTATCATCATCAGAATCAACAGGATGATCCTCATCTTCCATGTTGCCTTCAGATGCATAGCTATCATACACTGGCTCTGACTCCTCATGGACAATGGAATCAATGTCTTTATGCAATTGTTGGTCAAATCCTACTACATCATAGACATCTCAATCTATGACTTCAATATCATTATCACATTCATCGTATGTAGGTTGATTTGAAAAGAATTCTAAAATTTGAAATTCAGAGACATTTGTTTCATGATCATCTTGAAAGAATGAATATAAATACGTTCCCTGATTGTTATTAGAATTTTGACCATTAGACACATCTGAAAAAGTATCATATGTATCTACATCTACTTGTTCGTTCTCATCAACAATATGGTCTTCAACAAGAGTTTTTTCATTCAACAAATGATTTTCACAAAGACTCTCAGCTACTCATTCTTCATAAGGATGAAAATTCAGATAAGAGTTATCAGGAACATGTTGACAAGTGTCAAATTCATCATGATATTCATAAGCCTGACATATATCTGAATGAATTTCATTACTATAGTCCTGTTGTAAATGAGAATAAGAATAATATAGAATTGATAATAACTCTTCTTATCTTCCTCAACATAATCATACCTTTCATTTGCACTACCAGAAGGATCAGTTACTGAATATTGAGTATATAATGCATATCCCTCACAACAATGCTAACAAAGACTCTCAAACAGATAAAATTTATTGTAATATGAATAAAAATCATCATGAAAATCCTTTAGAGATGAAATACTGAAAACATGAAGAGATCGATACTATTGTCTCGCCTCTCCTTCCAAGGAGTACATAAACATTTTCAACAATACATTTTCATGATGAATATCAATTTGGTCCATGTATTGATGAAAATCAATCAAGTGTTGTGCAGGATGATCATGATCATCTCCTTTGAACCTCGGAAGGTAGTCTCCCCATTCATGCATAGTAGGAACAACATTTGGAAAACCATGAATACCGGAGAAATCAAATGGAGTAAACCTACGAGCCAAAATAGCTTCCATGGCCTTCGACATCTTGGATCAATGGAGTTGCCAATGTATTCTTCCTTCATGGAGTCGCTAGGTGATTGATACAGTCAGAAAAAATGTCCAACTCTTGTTCACCATCAAGAGCTAGAATTGATCGTTGTCGTTCTCCCAGGGATAAATTCTTTGTTCCTCTGTCCCCGACAACGGCCCCAAAATATGTTAGTCCCTAAAGTTGCACTTGACTGTAAAAGGGAAAGCTAGGGCATCATCAAGTCATGCAATGGTATTTTATAAAGGTTTTGAATAGGATTTATAAATGTTTGAAGGTTGGTTCAAAGATACAACAAGGATATAATGTTCAATGTACAAAGGCAAATAAATATCTCACTAGCTTAATAAATGATAGACAATTTGATAAATCAGAGGGTAAAAAGTAAATAAAGAAAGAAATATATATGAATTTTCAGTCTGTCCACTCACACATATATTTCTCATTCCCAAATATCATTAAGAAATAAGAACATGGCACTGGAAAACAACTCTTAGTTATGAACAATTTAAACAACAAAATTTTCACCGTATTACTCACAACAAAGATATCATATGCTTAGCAACAGATAAAAATGCATCCAAGTAAGAAAAAAAAGAAGATAATAACATGAAAATAATTTCTTACGATCAAAATGCCTTTTCCATTTAGTGCCAATATGAAAATATTGTCTTTTTATTACAAAGGAGTCTTCACAAAAAATAACCCTTGATTCCCCAACTCATCCACCTTTCTTAACCTCTCCTTCTACCCTGTTTATATAGAAAGAATACATATTCATCAAGATCCAAAAGAAATGGATTTGAAAACCTCCTCATCTATATTAGTATCTTGTTTTAAATAATCAAGGAGGAGATTATATCTTATCTCCAAGTCGAATTGATGAGGTGGCTTATCAATTGTTGTCCATGAGATTTTTTAGGAAAATAAATATGGCAAATTCCTGAAAAAT
>JASDQU011175856.1:3760-26854 GCA_032191745.1 Picea mariana
GAATATTCTTCAACTCTTGCATCCCCTTGACATGTTCTAGGATAGGTATGGTCTTTTACCTCTATTTGAGTTCTTGGATCGATACATTGATCCTCTCCTCTTCCTTGTCCCAGCGTTGAACCTGTGGGTCCTCCTCAAGTCTTGTCTAAATTTGCACTGCTTTGTCGAGCAAGTCAACTGTTGTGCTAACCTACTTCTTCATCTCCTGTATTTGCATTGTTTCTTCCTTCCTGCTCTACTCCTTTACTATTGGTGGATTTGTTGGTGTTAGTTGTTCTTGAAGATCCTCGATCTCCTTCTAGTATCGAGCAATTTCCTACGCAATCTGGTCGATCTTTTCTGTGGTTGGGAGTTCGTTTTATTGCGTAGTGTTTGGAAGTTTCCCAAAAAATTATCCCACTCTGCATTCCAATTCATTCCTGCATTTTGTCTTCTCATGAGTTTCAGATTTGGCCTTCTCATACTCTCTTGCTAGCACTTCCCATTACTTTGTTTCTTTCTGTAGCTCAACTAGGTTTTTATGTGCTCGAGACTGCATCTCATTGTCGACATTAACCTGTAATTTGTGTAATGCCCTTGATGGAATTCACATTAGGACTAATTGGATGTGGTCCAAATGCTTCGGTGGTGTTTGTCCCATAATTTAATCCATTCGTAGCATGCTCGATTTTATGTGGATCGTCGCATGTGCGTGTGGCATTGGGAGGGTTGGGTATCTGTCTTCGACCTACACTCCTTCATTGATTTGTGTTGTCGAAGGCTCTATGCCTCTATTGCTACTTGTTCTCTGGGCCTCTTCGATTGTCTTGAGGAGATGTCCTATTTCCACCAGCTCTTTTTGCATATTATCCCTATGATGTGCTGCATGGTCGAAGTCTTCTGCGAGGAAATCCTGGACCATTCTAGCGATCAAGTCCTTGTCATCCTCCATGATCGTATAGTCTGGTGATGTTTATTTCACCTTATATTTCTTGTGCGCACCTGCGGCCTGTATAGTCGGTCTCTTAGTTCCCCCTTTCTCCCATGAGATGGGGTTTGGGGCGGTCTCCTATGCTCCCTTAGCTTGTTTCGGCTATTCAATGGTCTCTTTCTGCCCCTTCTGGGTTCCTGTCTTCTTTGACCCTTCATCTACCTGAGTCAGTTTGTTTTGGCCCGTCCTTGGTTTCTTGGGCACTGGGATTTGTGGAGGCTATGTTTCCGCCTGCACTGCTTCTCCTTCTATAGGTCCTTCTAGTACTTCTCTGGGAATGGATGGGATCTTCCATGAATTGGGCCATTCACTGATGACAATGTATATATCACCTTCTGTGATGTAGTAGTGCATCGGTAGCCACTGATTATATGGATCTTGTCTAGGTTGTATCCACATGGCTTGATGTGTAGCCCAGAAGTTAGCAATATTCCCATATCACGTGACAGATTCTGGAGTTATTCTCCATGACCAGATAATAGCTTCCTGCATGTCCTGTAGGTATGCTTCAAATATGATTCCATTGTCCCTCTTTTGTTTGGCCTGTGGCCCCAATCTTAGAACTCGATATCTCACTTGTGCTGGCTGTGGTCTAGTAGCAAAAACTACATACTCTGGTTCCCGCCATCCCATGAAGGCTATGAGAGTGAGCATCCATGAGTAATGAAACTCTGTACTAAGTTCTCGTGCATCCTTGCAATCCAGTTGGAACAAGTTTAGCAGATAAGGCACCCACCTCATGAAGGTGCCTTCTACGCATTGAGCTGCAACTTCGATGACTCATGTCGGTACTTCGTCTTTGTGGCATTTTCTTAGCAACTTATAGGCTAAGATATTTTCACCCAGTTGTGTTGTTTCATTGTTGATCCGTTTGATTATAATTCATCTTGTCCCCCTAGCAGTGTCATATTTCTTCTTCATTTCCTCTGCTAACGCTTTTTCCTTGGATTTATCGTCCAGAATCAACACGTGATCCATACCCCGGCTAGGTAGTCTTGTTATCTGTGAAATAAGCTCAACTATTATGGGGATGGGTATGTCTAGCTAGATATCCCCTCCATGTGTAATTTCTAACAACTTGTTAACGATTGCTTTCGCATACTAGCCTCTGCCAAAGTGTGGGAGTTTCAGCAATCCTAAAATGCATGTTCGGTCTAGTCTAATTGTCCACTGGTGTGGATGGCTGATTGTTCCCCAAGTTGGTTGACCACTATGTTCTGCATAAAAACCTTTGGTGCAAGTTCTGGGTACTTGGTATCGTATGAGACATCATGGTCAGAATATTTGAGCTTCCCAATGTGACCCAGTAGTTGCGGTTCTACCTGTACTCCATCTGGTATGCGTGGTAGCATGATTTCTGTTGTTGGTTTCTTGTGAGGTGAGCTAGGTATCAAAACTCTATCTTCCTGCTATGGTGTTGGTACGAGGTTCCAACAATTCCTAGTTGCTTCCCTATAAGCCATTCTGGTGAAGATGAGGTGGTTCTCTTGGTTTCTTTTGTTGGTTGACCTAGGTTGGGTACCTGCACCTCGTCTGGATTCCCTTCTAATCCTTGATTACGTGTTGTGCTATTACCTTCTATGGTTGGTTCAGTGATTTATGGTTTTACTTCCTATTGGGGTTTTGATTCCTTGTTCTAAGGTTCCTACGCCTCTCTTGCATGTCCTCTTCCATGGCCTCTTCTTGTGGCTACTGAATCTCCTCCAGTATCGATGTAGAGTTCACTGGTGGTATCTATGGGGATGGGATCTCATCGATATCAATGATCTCTGGTTGCTGCTGCTCATTTTCTTCCAGCGGTCCTTGTGACCTAGTTTGAAATTTGGTCGGTTTGGCGGTCTGACCTGGTTTGGCAGACTTTGGTGGTGCCATAGTGGTGAGTGTGGACCATCTTCTTAATTTAGAAGACTGTGGTAAGATCTGTGGTCTCTCTCTGTTCGTTTGATTTGTTGTTTCTCTCTCTCTGTTATCCTTTTGTGAATATACAAGTTGTTTCCATGCTCGTGTGTTGTATGGGCTTGTCATGAAGCTTATCGCGGACGCTTCCTTCATGATGCAATTAATGCACCATAACTATGGGTTCAATGCATCTGTGGTAGTTTCGTACTTTCCATTATGCCTCTCTTGTTGTTTCTAGTTGGCGTGTTTAATGTGATGTTCTATCAGTCCTTACTGTGCCTTAATTCCACTTAGTGTTGTCCTATCATCCTTCTTTTGCCAAATTTTCATTTCCAGATTATTTTTCTTAGGCATGTAACCATTTCTCTTGCCTTTACTGCGTTCATTTTTCAAGCGTCCTGTGGCTTTTTCGTGGCTTTTCAGTTTTCTTTTGTTTTCTTTTACTACGCAGTGGGTGGTTGACTATCCTTGTATAGCTTCAGTCGGCTCCCATTGATCATTGCTCTAAGGTCTGCGCCTGCTAAATCTCTTAATTATACAACACCACCGTTTGTTACATATTTGACCTCGTATGGTCCTAACCAATGCATTCTCAACTTTCCTGGGTGCTGAAATGACTTGCTGTCATATAGAAATACTAGAACTCCTTCCGTGAAAGTCTTCTTCTTAATGTGTCAATCATGCCATGCTTTGTCTCTAGCCTTCTGCACTTGTTGATGGAATCCTTCCAGGATTTGGTCTTCCTCCATTGTGAACAGTTGGTTCAGTCTTTCTTGTATTGTGCCACGTTCTGTCATTTGTGTGATAGCGGCTACACGTAAGTTGGGTACTAAAAATTCTAATGGAACTACCACTTCTTGGTTGTAGACGAGTTTGAATGGTGTGTGCCCTGTCAAATTTTTGCATGTCATCCTATACGCCCATATTACTACTGGTACTTTGAGTTCCCAGTCGTCTCTGTTGACGTTACAGATCTTTGTCAGTGAGTTCTCTAGAATTTTGTTAAAGGCCTCTACTGTGCCATTCACTTGTGGATGATACAGTGTGTTTCTCTGGTGGTGAACTTCAAATTCCTCGAGCATCACGCGGATGGTGCTATTTATGAAATGCATGCCTTGGTCACTCATCAAAACTCTTGGGCACCCAAACCTAGTAATTACTTGTTTGAATAAGAAGTGTGCAACGGTCTCTGCGCTACAGTGTTTTACTGGTGTGGCTTTTGCCCATCTTGTTAGGTATTTTGTCGTGGTGATGATGTATCTTGCCCCTATTCTCTTGGCTGGTGGGTTAATGAGTCCCACAAAGTCTATTTCCCATTTATCAAATACCTATAATGTCACTTGTGGTTGCAGTGACATCTCGTCCCTTCTATTGGGTTTTCCTACCCTTTGACAGACATTGCATCTCTGACAATACTCTTTTGAGCCTCTGTGAATGGTTGGCCACCATAATCTTGCATGGAGTACCTTCTGCGCAGTATCATTTCCTGCATAGTGTCCTCTTGCTAATCCCTCGTGGGCTTCTGCTAAAATTATTGGTCGTTCATGCTCCAACACGTACCTTCGTAAAATTCTATCTGCACCCATTTTATATAGATGTCCTGTGAATAGTTGATAGTCGGTTGCGTGAACTACCAGGTTCTTCTTCTACATGGTGGTATAATCTTGCGGTGCAGTACCTATGCTCAAGTACTGGATGATATCTGCGAAGTAGTCATCAGCAATATGTATGGAAAATAATTGTGCATTCAGAAAGTTGTCTTCTAAGTTCGTAGGTTCTTATCCATTCATGACCCATGATAGGCGGTCAGGTCCTACATTTAGTTTTCTTGGTTTAACCATTACTTTGAAGTCAAATTCCTGAAATAATAGTAGCCATCGACAGATTCTACCCCCCAACACTAGCTTGTTGACTAGGTATTTTAGGGTTGAGTGATCTGTATACATCTTAAAATGCTTCCCTAATAGGTAGTGTCTAAACTTCTGAAGTGCGTAAACCATAGCTAGGCCTTCTCTTTTCGTTGTGTTATAGTTTTGTTCTGAATTGGATAGTTTTTTGCTTGCGAATTCTATCGGGTGATCCAAGTCTCCTAATCCTGGCTGCATCAAGATAGCTCCAAGTGTTATCGCTGATGCATCTACATGCACATGGAATGTCTTTCCCTAGTCCGGAAATACTAATATCGGTGCAGTGACCATATTCTCCTTCAAGGT
Organism: Picea mariana; assembly: GCA_032191745.1. Taxonomy (NCBI): domain Eukaryota; kingdom Viridiplantae; phylum Streptophyta; class Pinopsida; order Pinales; family Pinaceae; genus Picea; species Picea mariana. The sequence goes on from JASDQU011175856.1 coordinate 8,843, forward strand.
ATCCAGACCGTTTTGACACTCATCGTTTCATTGGTACTTTATATCCTTCCTTAGCAGGTTTTACATTGGTGTTGTGATCTACACATATCCTTTGAGGAATTTTCAATAGTATCCTATGTGTCCTAACATTGCTTAGAGCTAATAGACTATTTTTGGCACTAGTAAATTAACGATGACTGTGATCTTTGCCCAATCGACCAATAGCCCTTGTTTTCATACTATATGGCCCAATAGTCTCCCAAAAATTGTTCCAAATATACATTTCTTTATGCTTAGTGATATATGACACTACCTTCATCATTCTAGCATCAAGCGTAAAACTTCCATGTGGTTTTTCAATAGACTATATATTGTCCAGTCGTCCAGGTATACTTCGAGAAACTGATGGATGAATTCTTTAAATGCTATGATAACCACTATGGAGAATATTGTTGGTGCATTCTTCAGTCCAAATGGCATGAATGTATATTGGTAGGATCCCCATTCCGTCGCGAAAGTAGTCTTGTATATTTCCTCCTGTGTTATCTTAATCTAATGGTAGCCTGAGAATCCATCAGTGAATGAGTAAGATTCGTGTCCCCCGACATTCTATAACACTTCATACATGAATGGTGTAGGGAATGGGTCGTGTAGGCATGCATCATTTAATTTCCTCAAGTCAACGCATATCCTAATCCCTCTGCCTTGTTTCTTGTCCTGTACGAGCATTAGGCTTATCCATTATGATTCCTCGATTGGTTCGATTATGTCGGTTTCAAGCATCCGATCGATATCCTCTTTAACTTTATGTTTATATATGGGATTCAGTCTATATGGTCACTGTCTAATCAATCTCGCTTCAGGTCTGAGAGGTATCTTAATCTCTCCCAATTCTCCTACTATACCCTTCATCTCTGTAAATGTTGTAGGAAATAAGTCATTGTACTCACGCAAAAACTCTGTAATTCTTTCTATTGTTGGCTCATTCCAGTAGTCTCCAATGCTGGCCATTTTGGGATGTTCAGTTGTTCTGATGTTAAATTTATTTACCTTGATTGGCATGGAAATAACTTCAGATTCTATGGGTGGTCCCTTCATATCTCTTTCACCTTCTACTTTTTCAATCTGAATGTCGCGCGGGTCAGCTTTGTCTGGTGTTTCCTCCTGTACCTAGTAACATGATAGTAGTTCCTTGATTGTCTTCTTATTTCACTACTGCTCTTCGGTAATAAGTTCTATTTTTGGTTCTTCAATGAAGATGACACTTTTGATCCATTGCAGGTTTGCATATATGTTGGGGTTCTCGTGCTTGAATGATAAAGTGATGATAAAGTTTTGTTGCAATGTCGCCCATGTTGTAGTTCCTTTACATAGTTCCTGATATGTTCCTTTACATAGTTCCTGATATGTATACCAGTTTGTTGGTATGCCTTCTAATGTGTGAATGAAGTGGTGAGGCCATTCCTCTGATGGGGTCATTTTCCACAACGTTTCGCATTCCTCCAAGTGCTTCACTAGTGTCCCTAGTCCTTCGTATCTTCATTGTTTGTTGTTTTTCTATTCTGCGTCGAACCTTATGTGTAGTAACCTCTTACATTGGTACCAGTTTGTGATAGTCTCCTTGTGTGTGCCCCACCATATCGCGGGTGTGTCCTTGAGTGCTAAATCCACTACTAGTAGCCTCTGGTTCTCTAGTACTTTGTCTTCATATTGTTTCAATAATGTTTCCAAATCATTTAGTCCGTGGAAACTGGGTGGTTCTTTGATTTATGTGCCTATCCACTGTACTGCGTGGTGTATTCTTGTACATCTTCTTGTGGATACTTTGTGTAGTCTCTACTACCAGTTCTCTAATCCAGTGTCTAAATCTATTGCAGATGAAGTAATACTGTGCCAACTAAGTACCCCATCTACAGTTGGGTTTACATAATCCTCCTCGTGCACAGTTGTTCTGTACAACTAGTTGATTTCCTCTAATTCTAGGCAAGTGGGTTCTACGAACCTCTCCCCTTCTGATGGATCTAGTGGTGCTATGACCCTATAATATCTTGATTCAAATTTCATTTTTCTGGTCTTCAAGTTAATTATGGTCTGGTTATCAAACACCTAATTCAAACCGAGTAGTGTCAGGTACGGTGTTGTGCCATCCACATTTCAATGACTTCAAAATCTTCTTTATTGCGCACACCATCAAGATATATTGTTACTCCTTTCAGTCTCCTAATTGGTAGGACCCTATGTTGGTTTTCTAGTTTTATTTGGACATTTGAATATCCCAATGTTCGCTCTCCCATGCATTTCCAAGCTTTCTTGGGTAGCACATTCACTTCGGATCCTAGGTCCAGTATGATATCTCCCATATTGAAATCCCCAATGTTATCATTCAATCTAAATTCCCTACTTGTTCTTCTTCTTGTGTGTAGATGATTAACAATTTTCGGTTCTAGATTTTGTTTTGTCTCATTACTACATTTCTCTAGGATGTTTTGCAATATTTTCATAGATGAAGGATCACTTTGTTAGCACAAGAGTTTGCACTAGAAAAATTGGTTATTTTTACGATCTATGTTATCACCTATGATTTACCCATTGTTATAACCTTCAGATTTCCCATCAAGTCTTTGATTTAATGGACCATTTTACCCATAAACCCTTTGGCTTTGCCCTCCAACCTGCAAAACTAAAAAGAACCTTTTCATTAGTCTTCCTAAAATGTTTATTTTCTTATGTTTAAAATAAAACTATACTTTTATATTTTTATTTCCTTTTACCCAAAAGAATCTATTTTTATTTTATCGAAAAGTTGGTGTGTTCTTTAAATGGCCTAAGTCAAGCTTATCAACTTCTAATCCTAATCCTAAGTCACATTACATATCGAGCTAATCCATATGTCAAAGACCATATTCACCACATAAACCAACATACTCCCAATGCAATATGCCAGGTGCCAAATGATTGTGCAGGTGTTGAAGAACTAAATGTAGCCACGATATATATGACGGTGTTCCCAATTTCTTGCTCGTTCCACCGTTTTCATGCATGGATGTGTAGAGGGGAGTGCACTATCAAATTTCCTGGGCACTATGATTTTAACACTGCACTGCCAAATCTCCTGGGCGCTACCAACTCTCCTAGACATTGAGAATTCCACAGGCTCTACCCAATCTCCTGGGCGCTACCAACTCTCCTAGGTGCTACCCAATATCCTGAGCAGCATAATGACAGGCACTACCTAATTTCTGGCAGGCGCTACCTAATTTTTGACAGAGATGGATTCTTGCACAGAAGACACGAAGGCTTGCCACTACCAAATGATGCTACCAACAAGCGCCTGGATTCAAGGAGTTAGACTTGTCATTCTTGTTAGTGGTAGAATGATCAAAGGTGGCAGAGTATCCCATAACTCATGGCAATAAAATCAACAGTTGTGGTCATTAGTTCCAGATTCCCAGGCATGAAATCAACAGACAATTTTGGGCATCTCCAACTCATCGAGATGCAGATATCAAGGAGACAATATTCCAGCAAAAGGTGGCCAGCTTTCCAGTTTTTTCAAGAAGCCTTTTTGGCACTCAAGAAACTTTGGGTTCTGTTTTAGCTTTTAGCTTATTTTTAGAAATATCAATTAATGTTTCTTCCTAGAATTTAGAAGTAGTTTGTTAACTATAGGTTATATATTTTTATCATTTGTAAAACAATAAAGGGGGGAACCTTTTTTGGAAGAGGTTTCGATTGAAAACTGAGTTTCTTTTGAAGACCTTAATGGAGTAATGCAGGAGAGATGTTTTTACTTGATATGTGAGATTCATCACGGTTGACACTTTCAACATGTTTCTTTGCTTTGTTATATTCACATTGTATATTTCTTTCTTTATCAACTGAGTTAAATTTGTTTGGAATTCATCTTGCATGCTCCTTACACACAGTTGACATGTGTTGTGTTTCAAATGATAGCTAGTCGAAATTCACTCAAGAATAGTGCTATGCACCTAACTATTAGCCTTCAGTATTTTTCTTCTAAAGTTGTAGTGAAAATTCATCATTGATTAGGTGCTTTCACTATGATGGTTCTTTTCCCTTTTTTTGCTACCACATCATGATTATTAATTGTTGAAGGATCGACCCACTTTTCCTCATTTCCCTCAAGCACACAATCACTTATATTATCTCTATTCTTTGTCCTTCACTTGACTCCATTGCCCAATAGGCATTTTCAAATCTGTGCAACCACCAACCTTATCAAAATATCTTGCCTTATAAGAAATCTGGCCTTCTTACTATGATTACTGAATATTCTTTGAGTAAATAGCCTTTGGCTATTAAGAGAGCCCTCTCTGAGTGTATTAGGTCAGAAACACACTCTAAAGAAGGTTTCAAGTTACCTTAGGGATTAGCTTGCAGCAACCCAAGCCAAGTTCTGAGTGCTAACATTTTGGCACCGTTGTCGGGGACCGATGGTGATATCTATCTCTGGGAGAATGACAATGATTAGTTCATATTTCTGAGGGCAAACATAAATCTAAATATGGGAGGTTGCAGATTTTCCTTGGTGACTTCACTCATGGTCAAACCAAATTTGCGGGCTCCACTAAAGGACGAGCTCAATGATAGAAACATGGAAGAACTAAGATCCATGTATCAAAGGGTAAAATAGTCTGAAGAGATCTTTTTCTGTTGAATTAACTTCTTTCTATCTTTATGTGTATATATCCATAAGTTTCTATTTTTCTGGGAATTCTCAAGCCATGAGAAGACTGCCTTTGTTTATCCATCATTAGATCTTGCACATACATCTTCCTCTCCTTTTCTTAGAGATGATTCAAGTCCTTTTTCTGAAGAGGATGAGATCTGAGATCAGCCTTGCAAACCTCCTGAGATTGAAGATGATGACGTACCTCTCAAACATACCCCTTTACCTTCTATATCTCAGTTGAGATACATTCCTTTAAGGATGCCCCCTGTCCTTCATGATTATCCTCCCAAATACCATAAATACTTACCTATTTTTGATGGATAAAATGGTAGTCTTACAGCTGAGAAACATCTCGAGTCTTTTGATCATTTTGTAGATCTTTTCGAGATTGAACATGAGGATGTTCTCATGAGAACATTCACCCAGTCCTTACAAGGAGAGGTCAAGCAATGGTTTAGGAATTTACTACCAGAGTCTATTAGCTCATGGGATGGGTTGAGTCAAGCCTTTCTGAGGTTCTGGGGTAAAAGAAAGTCATGGCATCTGTTTCTTTTAGAATTGTATGCCATGAAGAGACAAAGCAGTGAAACTGTTTCTAGTTTTAGCAGAAGGTTTGCTAGTCACTATTACTAGATGCCTAAAGAGATCCAGCCACCTAAAGGTACTGCCAAGTTATATTATGCTATGGCCTTCCATTCAAATTTCTCTTTTTATATATTGGAGAGGAATTTAGTGTCTTTGCCGCACATGTTCTCTGATTCCCAAGAGGTGGAGGATAATCTCAGAGCTTGTGGAAAGATTTCAGATAAGTTGGAGAATGAAGCATTAATTCTTAAAAAGTGTGAGAATAAGCATGGACGACAAGAAGAGGCTGATTTGGAACTGTATTTATTTCGTCATGAGGATAATATTACAACAGATTATGATCAAGTGGTTGACTCACCAGCTGTTGATCCAAATCCTCTTGCTATGGGTGTTCAAAAGGTTTTCAATTTACCTCCTTATGATGAGTATACTGATGATTTTGATATTTTTCTTCTAGAGAAACCATTTGTATGTTCATCTCCAGGAGATGATTCTTTTCAGCAGTCTTATGAAGGTTTACAACCCACACATTTCATCCATTATGATAGACAACAAAAAGGTAGTCAATTTATGAAGGAAATGCTCTACCCCTATGCTTTTCTTCATTCCAATTTATGAAAGAGAATGTTCACCATATTATAAACCAACAGCCTTATGATGATCTTATTGATCCCATAGTTTGTTATTCGAAAGGTTCTACCAATTCAAGTTTGCATCCATCAAGTAGTTGTGAATTTGAAAGTGAAGATGATGAAGATATAAATATCTTAAGTGATCATGGATATGAGAATAGTCAAACAAATTTCTATTCGAACCATTCATTTCCTAAAACTTTATTTCAAGAACAAGTTGGTCAGCAAACAATTTTCCTTTCTTCCTTTGAAGATCAAAATAAAATTTCTTTTGAAGGACATCAGGGGTCATTTTCGAACTCTTTCCAGACTGATGGTGATTATAATGGATTAAAACAAAAAGCAACATATGAAACTGAAAATAATTGTTTTATTTGTGTTAATAAACAAGAGGTTTTCCTTCATGAGCTACAAGATCCTTTTGCCGCATGTTTGCAGTCAATGAATGAGCTTAAGTTTTCATATTTTGTCAATGATGGAGCTGATTTCAAACTCTTATATGCCTTGCCTTTAATTAGGTATTTCTTGTTGCCTTTGAAGAAACACATGCAAGGGATCTAACCAGTGCACAAGATGCATGCATGGCTCCATTGGATTTTTCATTTCACTTGATCAAACAACTCAGAGGCCAACTTAGGGTAGGTAGGTTGTGTTAAATAAACTCAGCACTCTGAGCATCTTTTTCAGCAGTTAGTTTTCAGTTTCTTTTAGTTTGCAGAGGTTAAAGGTTGGGAGCAACCCATGGTCAAGGCACTGAAACCACAGGATTTATTAGAGCCTCGCGGGGAGGTTCTATCCCCCATGGAGCCTATGTTAGCACAAGAGTTTGCACTACAAAATTTGGTTATTTTTATGATCTATGTTATAACCTATGCTTTGCCCATTGTTATAACCTTCAGATTTTGCATAAAGTCTCAGCTTTAATGGACCATTTTACCCAGAAACCCTTTGGCTTTTCCATTCAATCTGCAAAACTAAAAAGAATATTTTCATTAGTCTTCCTAAAATCTTTATTTTCTTATGTTTAAAATAAAAAGATACTTTTATATTTGTATTGCCTTTTAACCAAAAGAATCTATTTGCCTTTTATTGAAAAGGTGGTGTGTGCTTCAAATGGCCTAATTCAAGCTTATCAACTTCTAATCCTAATCCTAAGTCACATTACATGTCAAGCTAATCCATATGTCAAAGACCATATTCAACACATAAACCAACATACTCCTAATGCAAGATGCCAGGTGCCAAATGATTGTACAGGTGTTGAAGAACTAAATGTAGCCATGATATATATGATCGTGTTCCCAATTTCTTTCCCGTTCCACCATTTTCATGCATGGATGTGCAGAGGGGAGTGCGCTTCCAAATTTCCTGGGCGCTGCGATTTTAACACTGCGCTACCAAATCTCCTGAGCGCTACCAACTCTCCTGGGCATTGTGAATTCCACAGGTGCTACCCAATCTCCTGGGTGCTACTAAGTCTCCTGGGAGCTGTGAATTCCATGGGCGCTACCCAATCTCTTGAACAGCATAATGACAGGCGCTACCTAATTTTTGGTAGGCGCTACCTAATTTCTGGCAAAGACAGATTCTTGCACAGAAGACATGAAAGCTTGGCACTACCAAATGATGCTACCAACAAGCACTTGGATTCAAGGAGTTAGAATTATCATTCTTGTTAGTGGCAGAATGATCAAAGGTGGTAGAGTATCCCATAACTGATGGCAAAAAAATCAACAGTTGTGATCATTAGTGCCAGATTCCCAGGCATGAAATCAACAGACAGTTTTGGGCATCTCCAACTCAACGAGAAGCAGATATTAGGGAGACAATATTCCAGAAACAGGTGGCCAACTTTCCAATTTTTTCAGGCAGCCTTTTTGGCACTCGAGACACTTTGGGTTCTGTTTTAGATTTTAACTTATTTTTAGAAATATCAATTAATGTTTCTTCCTAGAATTTAGAAGCAGTTTGTTAACTGTAGGTTATATATTTTTATCATTTGTAAAAAAAGAAAGGGGGGAACCTTTTTTGGAAGAGGTTTCGATTGAAAACTGAGTTTCTTTTGAATACCTTAATGGATTAATGCAGGAGAGAATTTTTTACTTGATATGTGAGATTGATCATGGTTGACACTTTCAACATGTTTCTTTGCTTTGTTATATTCACATTGTCTATTTCTTTATTTATCAAATAAGTTAAATTTGTTTGGAACTCATCTTGCATGCTCCTTACACAAAGTTGAAATGTGTTGTGTTTCAAATGATAGATAGTTAGAATTCACTCAAGAACAATGCTCTGCACCTAGCTATTAGCCTTCATTCTTTTTCATCTAAAGTTGTAGTGAAAATTCATCATTGATTAGGTGCTTTCACTATGATGGTCCTTTTCCCTTTTTCTTCTACCACATCATGATTATTAATTGCTGAAGGGTCGACCCACTTTGCCTCATTTCCCTCAAGCAACAAAATCACTTCTATTATCTCCATTCTTTGGCCTTCACTTGACTCCATTGCCCAATAGGCATTTTCAAATCTTTGCAACCGCCAACCTTATCAAAATATCTTATCTTATAAGAAATCTGGCTTTCTTACCGTGATTACTGAATATTATTTGAGTAAATAGCCTTTGGCTATTGAGAGATCCCTCTATGAGTGTTTTAGGTCATAAATACACTCTAAAGGAGGTTTTATGTTACCTCGGGGATTGGCTTGCAGCAACCCAAGCCAAGTTCTGAGTGCTAACATTTTGGCGTCGTTGTCGGGGTCTGAAGGTGATATCTATCCCTAGGAGAACGACAATGATTAGTTCATATTTATGAGGGAAAAAGAAAAATCTAAACATGGGAGTTTGCATCTTTTCCCTGGCGACTCCACTCATGGTCAAATCAAATTTGCGGGCTCCACTAGAGGACAATCTCAGTCGGCAGAAACATGACAGAACTAAGATCTAGGTATCAAAGGGTAAAATTGTCCGAAGAGATCTTGTTCTGTTGCATTAACTTCTTTCTATCTTTATGTGTATATATCCAGAAGTTTCTGTTTTCTCGGGCATTCTCAAGCTATGAGAAGACTGCGTTTGTTTATCCATCATTAGATCTTGCACATACATCTTCCTCTCCTTTTCTTAGAGATTATTCAAGTCATTTTTATGAAGAGCATGAGATCCTATATCAACCATGCAAACCTCATGAGATTGAAGATGATGATGTACCTCTCGAACATACCCCTTTGCCTTATAGATCTTAGCTGAGATACAGTCCTTTAAGGCTTCCCACTGTCCTTCATTATTATCCTCCCAACTACCGTAAATACTTTGGTGGCATAGGGGTAGAACCAGGGTTCAATGCTCAAGAGGGCACCAAAAAATCCCTAACTACCGGCTCTTTCGGAAACACCTGTGAAGCAGATGCAGTCTCACCCAAAGTAGCTAAGAGGGGGGTTGCAGGACAGATATGTCTACAATTAGGGGAATATCAAGTGGAACTAATACAATAATAATGCAGCATTCATATATCTCTTTATTAGTTAGATCTACTCTATGCAACCATACATCTGATCTAACACAATAATGAAATTAACAATATAACAATGACAAAGATCCAGGCATCAATCACACACACATAACAACAGATATACATGGTTCACCCTCTCTCTAGGGCTACGTCCATATAAATGTTCTTATGATATATTACGATAAATCTTATAGTTATGATCTGCGCTCTTAGTCAATAGATCTTCTCTCTTATTCTTTATGTCTCCCACCTTCCTGTGCACCCAGATACAGGGCTTGATCTTAACACCCAACTGAATATCTTACAATACCAAAAGGCTCTCACTCTCAGCACTCCTCTCTCTCACAGTACAATACTCTCTTAACCAAAAACAATCAATATCAATACCCAACACTAGTACTGTCTCGACCTAGGTCCTCTCGACCTCTATTTATACATTATAGTCCCTCATCGACAGCCTTAGGTTGAAACCTAGGTGTCAAAAACCCTAATTACCAAAACCCTAGGTGTCTAAAACCCTAGGTCAACCTGACCCTCTTTTTTCAGGCTTCGTCAGCCTATCTTTACTTCTTCATCTCGCGGTGCTCCAAAGCATCCAATGATGGATTTTTCTACTTGTTGAGTTGTCCATGATCCTTCTTCCTTTATAATCTATCATCCCTGATCTTCTCGTCCAATGGCTTTCTTTTCCGTACTTCGCTCCATCCTTCCTTCTCTTTTTCTCACTTCGACTCAGTGACAGTTACTATATCTCTCGCGAAGCTCACTTTTTACCTTTCCTTCCTTGTTCTTTTCTTCCTTCCATAACCAAGGGCCAACAGGCCCCCAACACTCACCTGTGACTCATCCTGAGGCACTTGAGCTTTGATCCTCTTGTTTTACTTCGACTTTGGACTGCGCAGTGCAACCCTTGATTTTTTCTTTATGCCTCTTTTCCAATGTTGTACAGACTATCTTTTCTATGTATGGTACCCAGTTTCAACTGCACCTGGTACCTAGATCCTTTTCCTCCTGTGTTTATTGAGAGCTGTGAGGCAGCTGGTTGTCATAGTACAACTTCAGCCAACTCCCATTCACCAATCCTTCCTTCCAATCTCCCTTCAATGTATTTAGTTGCGTAACTCCACCTTCTATAACATAAGCGACCTCATATGGTCTGATCCAATGCATTCTAAACTTCCCTGGGTGTTTTATAAACTTACTATCATACATCAGTACTAAATCACCTTGCTTAAGTGCATTCTTCTTGATGTGCCTATCATGATAGGCCTTTTCGCGTTCCTTCGGAACCTGCTGCTGGAATCCTGCAATGAATCTGTCTTCTTCCAATTCAACCAAATGTACAAGCCTCTCACGAATAGTGCCAGTATCATCCATGTCTATAAATGCAACAATTCTTAAGGTTGGTACCAAGTACTCCATCGGGACAACAACTTCAAGACCATAAACCAACTTGAAGGGGGTTTGCATTGTTAATTTATTGCAAGTGGTTCTATAAGCCCAGAGTACTATTGGTACTCTTAAATCCCAGTCATCCCTATTTACATTGCAAATCTTTGTCAATGTTGTCTCCAAGATCTTGTTGAATGCTTCAACCATTTCGTTTTCCTATGGGTGATAAGGCGTACTCTTATGATGGTGGACTGCAAATTCTTCAGTCAGGGATTACACTATCTTATTGATGAAGTGTGTACCTTGATCACTCATGAGGATCTTAGGGCATCCAAACCTATTTATTATGTCATCAAATATAAAATGTGCAGCTGTAGTTGCACTATAGTTCTTGAATTCTTTGGCTTCTACCCATCTAGTCAAGTATTATGTCGCAGTAATTATATACCTTACTCCTGTGCGCTTCCCTGGTGGGTTTATAGGTCCCATGAAGTCAATGGCCCATTTTTAAAATTCTTGTAGGGTCATCTGCGGTGCTAAGGGAATTTCATCTCTTTGGGATGGTCTTCCAAATATTTGGCATACATCACATGCTCTGGCATACTCTTTAGCATCTATGTGTAACGTAGGCCACCAAAGGCCATCTCACAGAACCTTTTGTGCAGTTGCTTTCCTTGCATAATGTCCTCCTGCGATGCCTTCACAAGCTTTTACGAGTATCAGTGGGTGCTCTGCCTCCATCACACATCTTTTTAGTATCTCATCAGGTACCATCTTATATAACTGACCATCTATCAATGAAAAATCTGCAGCGCGCACCACTAGTTGTTTCTTCTGGGAAATTGTATACTCACTTGGAGCCATTCCTGTTGACAGGAACTGGACTATGTCTGTGAAGTGGTCATCCACCTTCCTAATGGCGAGAAACTGTGCATCTAGTAATGTATCCTCCAAAATTGTGGGTTCTTCGCCATGTTCCAACCTCGACAGGTGGTTAGGTCCCTTGTTCATTCTTCCTGGATTAACTACGATCTCAAAATCATATTCATGAAACAGGATAAGCCATCTGCATATTCGCTCCGCCAATGCTGGCTTGTTGACTAGGTACTTCAATGCAGAGTGATCAATAAACATTTTAAAGTGTCCTCCCAATAAGTAGTGTCAAAATTTTTGTAATGCATACACCATGGCTAATCCTTCTCTCTCTGTAGTAGTGTAATTGATTTCAGTTGTGGATAGCTTTCTGCTGGAAAATGCTAATGGATTATCAATGTCCCCTTCTCTAGGTTGTGCCAGTACTGCTCCTAATGCAATAGAATGTGCATCAACATGCACATGAAATTCCTTACTCCAATATGGAAAGACCAGAATAGGTGCAGTCACCATCTTTTGTTTCAATGTGTCGAAGCTCTGCTGGCATTCTTATGACCAACCAAACTGCTAGTCTTTATTTAATAACTTCTCCATTGGTGCAGTAATCTAAGCATATCCTTTGACCAATTTCTTGTAATAGCCATATGTCCTAGCGTAATGCGCAGTTGTTTGACTAAAGTAGGAGGTGGAAAATTAGCTATAATTGCAATTTTGGATGGGTCCACCAATAATCCTTGCTTGCATACAATATGACCTAATAATACTCCAAATGGTGAGAAGAAGATGCACTTCTTCAGATTCAAAGAAATTTGACATTGACTGCATTTATCCAACATTAGCCTTAGACATTCAACGTGATTTTTCAGCAAACTAAAAATAGTCCAGTCATCAAAGTATGCTTCTAAAAATTTATGCAAAAATTCTTTGAACGCTTTGACCACCACCCTAGAAAATATGGCTGGTGAATTCTTCAATCCAAATGGAATTGTTGTATATTGGTAGGATCCCCACTCTATGGAAAATGTATTCTTATGATGGTCCTCCCTGGCAATGCGGATCTGATGGTATCCTGAAAAGATGTCTGTAAAAGAATATACTTCCTGGCCTCCCACGTTATCCAACACTTCGTCTATGAATGGTGTAGGGAAGGGGTCATGTAGATAGGCATAATTCAACTTCCTAAGGTCCACACAGATCCTGATTTCTCTTGTCTTCTTGTCTTGTACCACCATAGGGCCGATCCACTCTGATTCTTTGACAGGTTCAATAATCCATGCTTCCAACATTTGGTCAAGCTCAATCTTCAGTTTTTCCTTATATTTCGGATTCAATCTGTAGGTTCTTTGCTTGACTGGATTTGCATCTGGCTTCAAAGGTATTATCATTTCTCCCATAGGTCCTTTGATACCCTTCATATTAGTGAACTTGGTTGGAAACAAGTCTTGATACTCATGCAATAATTTTTTAATTTTGTCAATGGTAGCAACATCCCAGTAATCACTGACATTGGCAAGCTTCAGTGTCTCCTCTACCCCAATATTAACTTTATTTATATTGATCAGTTATACAATGAATGCAGTTCAACTCCTGGTCCTTCCACATTCCTGTGGCCTTCCATCTCAGCAATATTTACCTTCCTCAGATCATCATCTTTGTCGGCATTAATGTGGTAATATTCTTGCAATTTCTGGAATGGCGCAATCCATTCATCCTCTTCTTGCTCCAAAGAGAGGTCAGATGCCTCCTTAAATATGTTCTGTCTCACAAGCTGTAATGCTTGGTCCATATAAGGAAATTTGTTATCAAACAAAAATGTGGTTACAAAATTCTGCATCATACCTTCCCAATCTGAGGTGACAAGGCACAGCTCCACTTGAAGGTACCAGTTGATAAGGATAATGTCCAGTGTGTTAATGAACCTATGTACCCATTGTTCTTGAGGAATGTCACTCCAGGCCTCTTCACAGCTTTGTACATGGTCCTTTGGGCAGCTTTGACCTATGTACCTCTCTTCGCATCTTCCTACTTGTGTTGAAAACTGCGCTATCATCAAGGTTTGACATTGTGTCTAGTCTGTTATGTTTCCTTTGTGTTTCCCCCACCATCTTGTTTGTGTAGCTTTCAGGGCCTCATCCATAGCCAACAACCTTTTCTGCACTGGTACAATTGCTTCAAATTCCATCAAGAAGGATTCTAAAGGATTGATACCATCAAAGGTAGGTAAGTTACTTGTTGTTGTACCAATCCAATGAACTTCTCTAGTGAGTCGAGCACATCTCCTAGTGGATACTTCATACATCTGGTTCTGCCAATTCTCCAGTGCTTCTTCTGAATTTGATGAACATGCGCTGTCACTTCGCCGTCTTAGATTTCCATCGGCAGTAGGGTTAATGTAATCCTGTTGTTTGGCTGTTAATTTGTAGATGTTTTCCAACTCATATGCATAGTCTTCTTCTCTGTTGGGCTCTGTATATATAGGTCCCTCATATGGATCTAAAGGTGCAGTGACCCTAAGGCCATTTCTTTCAAATTTCATACATCTCTTCTTTAGATCAACAAAAATAAAGTTGTCGAAGGCCCAATCAATTCCTAATAATGCAGGGTAAGGGCAACTATCATCAACAATTTCAATTACTTCAAAATATGCAAAGGTTCTAACTCCATTGATGTCCACAGGGACATGCTCCAATCATCTAAATGGGCTGACAACTTGTTGATTAGCCATGCGAAGCCTGATAGGGGAGTATATCATCTTGGGTTTTCCCATCAGTGCCCAGGTTTTCTTCGTCATGATATTGACCTCCGACCCTAAGTCGAGGACTACATAGTCTATATCATATTCTCCTATTTGATCATTTAGGTGTAATTCTTTATTTGTCCTTCTCCTTTCCCCAATTTGGTGCACTTCCCTATTCAATAAGGAATCTATCTTTCCTATCTCATACTACTTGATTAAATCTTGTAATTCTTGTACAATGCTTTTATCTTGAATCAACTTAACACAAGTGCACAAAAATTCCATGAGTTTGCTTACCTCTTTTTCTTCTGTTGGTGATGTAGATTGATCAAATGCCTGAGGCAAGACATACTCTCTGATTTTTGTTTGCATTCTAGATGAGGACCCTTGATCTCCTTTGAACTCTTTTCTTGCCTCCTCAAAGATTCATCTTTCTTTCTTTGCATCAAAAGCCTGAGTCTTCTCCTTAGCTTTCCTGACTCCATGGTCATTTGCATTCTTTCCTTGTGCTTTCCTGTCTTCTCCTATAGCAGCGCCTCCTCGAGTAATGACAATGACTCTAGGTTTTTTTTCGCAAGGTTCATCATATATCAATTGTACTTGTGGGTTCTGATGCGGTCCTCGTATTTCCTGAAGATTATCCAGTAGTACAGGGCATTCCTCTATTACATGCTCAAAGGAGTTATAATAACTGCAGGTTGTGCAAGAATTCTGGCAATCCCTTGCTAAGTGTCCTGGCTACGCACATTTATAACAGATAATTTCTCCTTGGCCTCGACCCATACCTCCTCAACATCCTCGTCCTCTCTATCCACCAAGAGTATTGAAACTTCCTCTTCCTGGAGAATTATACTGTGCATTATTTCCTTCTTGGTGTACTTCACCTTGGATCTTGTATATGTCCCTCGACCTCTCATGCATGAGATCGTAAGCTCTACAATATCAATCATAATGCCCCACTAATTTATAGAATGTGTAGTACAAGTTTTTGGGTGTCTGAACATACTTCTTCATGTAATATCACTCACCTAGGCGATGCCTATTTCTACATACATTGCACCAGGGTAGGTTAACTTGCTTCAAGGGGCTCGGTGCTCCTGAGGCCAAATACTCATGAAACAGGGGACAATGTTCTTTATCATGACCTTCATATCTGCATCTTACACACCAGATATTTTCTCTTTTGTCCTTCCCCTTGTCCTTCTTCATGTCCTCAACTTGCAGACATAAACTAGTCAGCTGGCTCAAGATCTGGCTCATGCCTGAGCTAGATTCTCCCATAGGTGTTGATTCAATCTTCATGGAGATCTCCAAAGCTTCTTCCTATGATGAAATATTCTACTGCATCAGAGGGACTCTGATGTGAGGTAACAATGCAGAGATGAACCATTCTTTGTTATGTTCATTGGGGATCTAAAAGGTTAATCAGCCTATTAGGGTCTTGAATCTCTGGTTGAACTCCCAAACAGGTTCTGCTACCTTTTGTTTGATCTCTTTTAGCTCTATAATACATTGTGACTCTGACTTAGGTTTCTTAAACTCCTCAATCAACTCATTCTTGATCTTTTTCAGTCGCTTAGGCTATGCCAGTCCTTGGACAATTTTCATGTACCAGCTTAGTGCGTGGTCCCGTAGCATAGTGCTAAATTGAGTTCTCTTGATGGATTTGTTAGTGATACTTTTAATATTCCATATGAATTTACACAAAAACCAATGATGATATGGATCTTCAGATCCATCTCCTCAAAAGATAGGGAGCCTCATTTCATCTACCATAGAGCTGACTAGACTTCTTGTCTGAGTAAATGCTAAACTACTAGTAACAGTGCTCTGAGGACTCTGGTGGTTCTGACTATTCTGACTGCTAAGTGCTATTGAAACAACATGAGGGTTAATGTTACTTACTTTAGTAACCTACGTAGTTCCTGAAGTTTCTGGCTCGCTTTCACGAAGTTCTTCAGCTTCCCCTTCTTCTGTTCTGGTGGGCTCTGAATGTTCTTCGTCGGTTAGATCTACTTTTTCTACACTGTAGAAACCCTCGTCTTCATAGTTTTGCTTAAACAGGTTCTCAAGGTGAACCCCTCGGAATAAATTTCCACTGCGCATATGTCCATATTTTGCGTCGTTGTTGCTATCCGAGATCTTGAACATTAGCCTTTTTAGGTCCAACCAATATACTGTACTTTCAGGACGTTCTTTTCATGCAACAACATCTTGATTCTCAGTTTCAGAAAATGCAAAAATTTTCCTCTAAGTCCTTTGAAAAAGTATCTCTTGGCTTGGCTATATGATTTTATTCTATCAATAGCAAACTTGGTGATATACCCTCCAATGGTGCTATCGAACTAGTGATCTACTGCTTTGGATACAGCGTTGTCAACTCTCTTGACCATGGGAGGTCTAGATCTAATCTCGAACTAGGTATCGTCTAACCTAGCCAACCATTCAAACAAATCCTGGTGGATTCCCCCAAAGAAGATCTTGTGAATGTCAATGAAAATGTATCTTTGTAGCCAATCTTCAGTACTCAATTTAGGTTCTTGTTCTGGGCTTCTATGAAGTCCTTCTCTTGATAATCTATCCACTTCTGAATCTCTATCTTCAATGGGAACCACCATGACATTCCCTTACACCGATTCATGTCTCGACAATGGAACCATTTATTGGCACATTGGCAGACCCAGGATTCAATGCTCAAGAGCGCACCAACAAAGCCCTAACTACCGGCCCTTTTGACAACACCTGCGAAGTAGATGCAGTCTCACCCAAAGTAGCTAAGAGGGGGGTTGTAGGACATAGATATCTACAACCAGGGGAATATCAAGTGGAACTAATACAATAATA
Organism: Picea mariana; assembly: GCA_032191745.1. Lineage (NCBI taxonomy): Eukaryota > Viridiplantae > Streptophyta > Pinopsida > Pinales > Pinaceae > Picea > Picea mariana. Next base: position 26,089 of record JASDQU011175856.1, read on the forward strand.
ATGCAACATTCATATATCACTATTACATATAGGCTAAAAATTTGACGAACTATTACGACGATTATGATAAAATCAATTTTTTTGTTGAAAAGTTTTTTAAAAAATGAAATTTTACTGTTGTTTGTTTTAAATTAGTCCCGATAACTTTGGATTTCCGATGTGTTCTAAGGTTGTTGGAAGTATGACGCCCAGTTCTGAAACTTTAATATAGCCATTTATAGGTCAACATAATGGTCATTGACTTCAAAATGGTCAACCTTAATTTATGGTTATAGTCATCGGAATTCTGATGATGACAAATCTATAAATTAGTTAATTCGAACCAAATTTCGACTAATTTTTTATATTTGCGACATATTTTATGTGTTATATCTCTGTTAATCTTCGTTTTTATGTGAAGGTTTGCTTGTTGATTAAGAGATCGAACTGGTCTTTGATCTACATAGCTTAGTTTTGTGATCATTGTTCAAAGTGTGCAAGAGGATTTTAGACTTTGAAGGTTAGTTAAATATTTTTTTTCTTTTGTCTCCTTTAATATTTTATAACCTTATACGTTTATGTAGATTTTATGTCATCTGCAAACATGTTAACTTTTCCATGCTTATATGTGACTTGATCTCTTTCCCTAGTTCTATTATGTCGTTTGATTATGTTACTTGGTTATGGTGAAGCTTTGAAGCTTATGTGGTAAAATATATTGTATGGTTTGGTCTATTGCATTTCAAGAATCGAATAGATCTAGCACATCATCACTGAACTTTATAAC
>JASDQU011175857.1:0-26793 GCA_032191745.1 Picea mariana
AACTACAAATGCATACTAATGCATACTAAAGAAACACACTTTTACCTAACGACATATTAGACCAAGTAGATCTTAACTAACTCCTAAGTGTCTAAATATCCTAACAAATCCTTTATCCAAGGAAGGTCTAGAAGAAAGTTAACCAAGTTTAACAGATTGTAGGAACATTGTACTCTAGAAGAAGTCAGATTATAAGCAATAAAGGAAAATATAGAAATCAATGAAGATCAAATGATAATAGCTCACACAAGAAAATGAAAGAACAAGAAAGAAGTTCACTCACAAAATATTTCAGAAGCCTCATAAAGGACAATATTCTCATAAAGATCCCTCAAGCTTCAGATGCTTCATTTACGATAAGATGGGACATATTGCAAGAAATTGCCTGCAAGCAAAAGACCAAGATAAAACTAGGAAGTTTAAAAGGCATCATGCCCATTTTGCAGGAGAAGATGAACCTGATCGGAAAAGAACAAAAGAAGATGATCCAAATGAACTATATCTTCTGTGATATAGGACTTAGCACTTCTGAATCACTTGATTCATATCAAGTGATATTGATAGTTGTATCTCATTTCTTCCCACATTAAAACTTCAGGAAGTACAAGTTGTGAAGAAGTATCATTATTCATCCATACATCATACATAGAAAGCAAGTAGTCTGACAAATGCATGCTCCAGGTGTGCACAATTTTTAAGTTTATTAACATTAGATTTTATGCATTTTTATCTTAGCTTGTTGGATCATTATCCATGGTACAGGAATCCAACAAGGTCTGATTTAAAATCAATAAATAGTTTATGTGCTCGGGAGTGGCATATATAAATGCCTATGATTGGGTGACAATGATGTGACATTGTCTGTGGTAAAATGATCACATTACAATAGAACTCACAGTGTCTTGCAATTTCCTGATGAGAAGACCTGGTCAATGGGGGCTTGTTGGCCCTTGACCAATTTTTGAGGAAATATTGTTCATGTTTGACCACTTTTTGGACTTCGACAGGCTGGTCGAAGATGGAGAGCTCAGGCAGAGCTAAGATCGTAGGATCTCACTTGTTTTGCGGGCTTGTGGACCCAGCAAAGGGTTTACTAGGGTTTACTAGGGTTTATGTAACGAGTTATGGGATGTCGTCCCATGGGCTTACCCATGATTAGGCCTTCTTGTAAATGTATAAATAAGTAGCTACGTGATGTAAGAAGCCTGGTTGGCTATGTGCACAATATGTTGTAAGTGATAATGATGGCTTAGTGCAAGAGGTTATAAGTTGCTTTGTGAAAACATACTGTGTAAGTAAGGTTCTATGCTACTAAGGAGTTGGCTCTATGCCTTGACCTGATTTTGGGAAGGAGGATCTGGTGCGCAACACGCATATCTCTTGTCCTCTACAGATTTTGGCTCTGTGGCTTTGTACGTAGGAGCGATTGAGTGTAAGAATATTGAAGACTAATAAAGAAGAAGAAGAAGTTGGTGGATGTAGCCCAACATTGGGGTGAACCACGTATATCTTGTGTCTTGATGTGCTTTGTGCGATGTGAATTATGTTGTTTATCTGCTTAGTGTTGTTGTTATAATGTATGATGGATGCATCTGATGTCATTTCTTAGTGCTTAATGGTATTAAAGATAAATGAATGCTATATTTGAGCTAATGCTATGTGCTAAGTGATTGAAAGTGCTTGATATTTATTGTTACTGCGTTGATCTGTAATAAGGGTTTAATCTGCGATGTTAATGAGACTCGTGACCTAATGCATGTTATCTTCTAAGTACTTTTCTAAGTGTTGTAATCACAGATCTGTGTCCCAGCTTGGTTGTAGACACTTGAGTCCTGTAGCCCCCCGTTGCCTCTACCTCGAGTGAGACTGCATATGCTTCACAGGTGTTGTCGAAAGGGTTGGTAGTGAGGGTTTTGTTCATGTGTTTTTGAAGCGTTGAACCCTAGGTCTGCCCCTGTGCCAATAAATGGTTCCATTGTCGGGACCTGAAACTATGATTGCTGGGAACTGAAGAAAAAAGAAAGTTTTGTGCATAGATATGTTGTTGTAGTGTGCAGTATTCTACTAGACTTGCAGAGCTCTGTGCTAAGAGAGAAACCTGATCTGAAGAAAAGAGGTAAGATCTTAAGCTTTGTGCTCTGGTAAGGGTAAGATAAGTGAAATTTTTTGCTTCGAAAGCTTGAATCTAGGTATGTTTCATAGACTTTGTCCTAGTCTGCAAGCTAGGGTACAGTTAGAAGAAAGAGTTGATCTGAATAGATTTGATAGAGATAGAGAAAGATATGTTAGTCCTATGCATAGAAATATTTTTTGGACTAATAAGTGGATGCAAGAACCTAGAAATATTTTTTTCATATTGCAGGTCCAGCACTGTGATCCCGGTGCGCAGTATAGGAAAGGTTGGGGCTCATTTAAAAAAGAGAGAGGATTGACACTGTGTTATAATTGCATAAGACTGGAACATCTTTCTAAGGAATTCCTTAGTATAGGTCATATTTGTCTTTATTGTAAAGTTGTTGGTCATGAGGTTGAGGATTTCCCAAGGATGATTGATAAAGTTGAAAAGATGAACATGAGACAAGAAAACTATAAAGAAGCTCAAGCGACTAAGGATATGTTAGAGAATCAGAAAGAGAAATAATCAGAGAAAGCTCAGACTATGTTAGTACAATTAAAAGAAGTAATGGATGACCACAAGGATGTCAGTTTGTCAGATATCTTGAAAGAAAAACAATGCATAGTTACAAGAATAGAAGACTTCGACGTCGATTATGTATTGGATGAAGAAACACACATGAATATTATGCCAGAAATCACTTGGGAAATTTTGGGAAAGCCTGCTATGGTACATTCATTGGGAAGGATAGGCTTGTTTAAAGGAAATATAATAACCCTATTTGGAAGAGTTGCTAATATACCTATGATTTCTCATGAAACATCGACAGAAGAGGACTTTGAAGTTATTATGTTTGTTGAGAACAATGCCCCTTTTCCACTTTTATAAGGAAAGACTTGGATTGAGAAGGATCAGATCATAAGGAAAGAAAAGGAGGAAGCTACATAACAGAAAAAGCAAGAACTGAGGGACCTCATAACCAGAAAAATAGAGCGACTAATAGAAGAACAAGAGGATAAGTTGAAGCAACAGAGGGTCAGAGAATTAGCCGTTGAAGTTGAAAGAATGCAGGAAGTCTTAAAGAACCTGTCCATGCAGGAAAGAAGTGTAGCCACCCCATAAATAGTAAGAGAAGGGACATTAACCTTAGAATCTGTAAGAGCGCATCAACAGTGCGAAGTCATTTCACCAGGAGAGCATAAGAATACAAATGGGAAGAGGATTCTAGGAATTGTTAGAGAAGCTCAGATCACAGCAAAAAAGGCCAGCAAGCTCAATAAGAAGAAAGTTAAGTTGCAGGAAGCTACAAAAAACAGAAAGAAGACTTCATAGGAGGCAGATCTGCAAAACTTGAACCTCACCGGAATAGCAGAACCACGCAGAATGGGACTTCTCCACGACGAAGCTATATGACCGTTGGAGGCGCCCTGACCATTAGAATGACGTCCCAGAATGGCTAGAAAATGCAGTTATGAGAAAATGGACCATTGAGATTGTGCCATAATAGACGGATTCACATTGATGAATGCATTCCTGCCCATTGGAGGAATCTGTTAAGACGCTTTCTTATTTAACCCATCGGACACTGCACCGGGACCACTTTTTTCCACCCGTGAATATCCAAGCTACCTGATAATCGATTGTATATCGCACTGTGATTTCTAGACCTCACCATTCGTTGGATTACCTCGCATATCCGTTCACCTACCCGATCTATTTGTCTACAAGTGTGAATGTCGGGCGAACCTAGCGCGTTAGAGATATCTGATGGGGAGATCCTTATGAAGATAATGGTGTTAGGACCTAGAAATGTCCATTTTTCACTATATCTTTTGCTCATTCAACCTTATCATTTCTATGCTAATGCCTACTATAATGGTTGCTAAGACCCTTTTTCCCAAGGTATGAATCATTGATCTTGCTTTTATATTCTTATTCACTTAACATGATTGATTAGTAGCATTTCTCATGTTTTACCCATGAATGTTCAACTAATGATCAAAATGTGTAGAACAGCCAAATCTTAAAGAAAGATCGTTGTTGTTACACCAGTTGTGCGCTAGTTATGTATGTTGTTACATGACTACAACAACTGCACACTTTTCCTGGAAGTTTTTTACAACAAATGCCCATCGATCCTTAGAAGTTGTTACACCTGCTGGAACAAACTCCCACCGATCCTGGAAGCTGGTATATCGTTCAAATCTAAATCCAGAAGATCGATCCTCAAGGTTGTTACACGTTTTGGCTCACGTTGGTGATCAAGATCATTTCCAGATTTTGTGAAGATGACAGATCTTTTATATCATACAAATAGCTTGAGAATCTTTGATTCTCAAGGCTGTTCTGAGTCCATTTTCACTGAATCACTCTGTCTTTAAATAGTAGATCTTTTGTAATCATAAGGAAAAAAATATTAGTTGTGGAACAGAGAGTGAAGTGAAGCATATTGTATCTGAACATTTTTGCGAGTTAATAAAGAAGTGAATTGAGTTTCTTTAACCTACTATAGTCTTTTTCGAGTGGATTCAGTGAGAAGGAAAGGGCCCACCTTCCTCACAGACTCCCCTTTATTTTGAGTGTTAGATTAACTTCTTTGATTTGGATGATTTATCTATTTAACATTTCTAGAATATATTTGTTGTTATAGATCAGTTCCTTTCTGTTAATGTGCATCAGTGTGTCTCATGAGAATTAGAATCAATTGTTGAATACTGCTCAAGAATTGCTTTCCCTTTTCTGCATTAGATTAAATCTTTGTTTTCAAGCAAAAGAAAATAAAAGTGTGAATTCCTTTCTGCAATTAAGTAGACTTCCTTTTGGCAATTAGCACATAATTTCCTTCTGCAAAAGTAAAATAGAAAATTAGAATAGATTAGATAATTCAAGATTCTTATATGCCCATCAAATTAGATTTCAATTATGCAAGTGTGATTTCAATTCTGCAATGGTAGATTAGAACTCTAGCTGTGTCAGCAACTTGTGTTAGTGTTCAGCTTTTTAACTCAGTTTCTTTCAGTACTGCAACTTGTTTAGTGTTTGCTTTCATAATCTAGCATAGAATGTGCACAATTATCTTACAATAACAAAACTTCCCTGGGTTTGACAATTCATATTGAACACCTTCATTATCTATTTATTAAGATAATTAAAGTGCCCAACATTTTGGCGTCGTTTCTGGGGAAGATAATTATAGATTCTTGTAACCACATGTTGACGGGCGAAATTGACCGCTCGTCAACTGGAGGGGTGGATCCGGTCCGGGGTTGTCTAAATAACCCAAGCCGTTTGGATTAATCCACTCTGATGGGTTTAGCGGCTCCGTTGGCCGATCTAAGTCCTAGGAAAAAGAAAGAGAAACTAAACTAAAAAAACTAATCTGAGCGAAAAACAACTACTGCAAACTATATACAAATCTAAAATATATATACAGCTTACTAACTAACAATAATTCTACTTATTAAATGTTCAGTTATCAATATATACAACATTTACAAAATACAAATTTTGATCGAAATTTGCAAAATCATTTGTGAATGGTCTTATGACAACGAAGCTATTTTTTTTATTTTTATAATTTTTATGAGAAAGAAATAAAATAAAAGTTATCTAAGTTAATCAATAAGAATAGTAATCTATACTGAGAAATGAAATGATAACTATCTAACTAAGTAATAAAAACAACAATCTGTATTATATATCTGTCTAAACTACAGTGAATCCTTATATGAAATAAAATAACAAACTGACCTTAAACTAGCGCTTCATATTTGTCCTGTGCACTGTATTTGATTTAGCTATTTGATGGGGGAAACCCGCACCAGATTTTGCAAAAAGCTTCTCGTAAACAGGAAGCAGCGACGCTCTTGAATACGAATGACAGAACAAACAAGAGATATAGCAACAACAATTTTATAGTTTACAGATCATCACATTTAGATAAATCCCAGTGCGAAGATTTGTACATAACTATTCATTTAACAAAGAAGATAAACCTTCTATTCATTAAATTAAAACAGGGCAATTGCTGTAAGAAAAATGAGATACATCAAATATGGACAAAGCTTAATTCATATCGCATTAACCTGTAACAAATCTTGATATCTAAAGTAGTCAATAATTTGATTACAAATTAAAATGCACAGAAAATTGAACAAAAGTGAGATAAATTGAAGCTAAAGTCGTACAACAAATCCACTTCTATTCGAGTCTGTATAATCATCAGTCCATAGTCTTTGTTCTCCCAACAATGATGGATTGTTTACAAAAAATAATAAGTATATAAAGGCCATAGGATGAAACATCCCCTGTGGAAAATATCAAAAACTGTTTGCAAAAAAATATGGGAACAATCTCCCAGATTCCTATTTCTTCCTAAGACTAACAATCTAATCCCAAAACTGTGTAACAAAAGCATGTTCTAAAACTGCCATAATCGATCCAATTCCCATTGAAATTTGTGTGTACCTTGGCTGTAGGGATACGATTCGGTCAAGCTAACTTTGAATTAACAATGGCAGTGGCTGCCTCAACATTTTTGAACACGATAGAGCCTGTGGCATTTTGCCTCTTATCGTTAGCTTGCAATCTATCATTTTCCTTAGAAAACACAGTCACCCGGTCCTCCAAGGACTTGATTAGAGATTGCAACAGAGGGACATATGTATAGTATCGTTCGAGCCAAGAGTTGCATTCAGTGCACTATGGTTGATCAGGCCGAGTCACTGTAGGTAAAGGATATTTTAAAATACCAGGGGTTCCACTGTCAAACTTGACCCCGGGGAAGTTAGGGTCATTCTTAAGGCATGGTGGGAGGTTGGATACGTAGTCATAGGGTTGAACAGAACAGATGCCGTGTGAGTATGGGTACTCTTCGGTCAAAAATCGCTCAATCTCAGAATCTGAATCTTCACTCAAAACAATAGGCTTCTGGTCTGTGTTTTGTTTGGGCTTATTACGAGCACACCTAGATACCCAGCGTGCAGCCTTCTTACCTTTTCTATTGACATCGGTCTTACCTTTGCCCTTTTTTCTTGCGGGCCTCTTAACAGTCTTAGCATTGTCTTTCGAACATGGGTCAGGCAGGGTGTCGGGTAGGTCAGTGTTGGGGTAGGTCGAGGGTTCGACAGAGGGTAGGAGGGTAGGACGTGGCACGGCAGGCCCGACAAGGGTTTCGGTGACCACAGTCTTGTCCACTTGACCACATTCAGGAGTGGCAAATCCATTCCTCAATAAGAAAACTTCCCAACAGTCACCACTCAACCTCAAATTATGAACAATAACGATTTTAATCAAACAGTGATGGAAGAGGCTGGAGTCAGCCTTCTCCCTCTTAAATCGTTTAGCCATTTTATACAGACTGTGTAGGAGGTAGTGAGGCATATTCAAAGGGAAATCTATGAAATTCATAAGCAGTCAAAGATGGTAAAGAAACACTAAACCATATCTACCTTCACAAGTTATGAATTGCTTAACAATGGCCAATAAATCATGCCATTGAGACTTAAGGGTTGTGACTGGCATACCTTTGTCACAACTGATAATTTTCCTCGAGGTAAACAGGAGCGGCCATGGCACTTCATCCACCTTGGAATTCTTAAACCATTTATGCCCCTTGGTTGGAAAACCTGTGGCTGAGCTGAGGAATTCTTCATTCAATTCGAGTTGGATGTCTCCAACTTTGACCTTGCATCCATCGAATGTGAGGGCAAACTGTTGAGCGACTGCGAGGTCGAAACCCTCGAATTTTTGAATGAAAACTAACCAGCCATTACTCTCCAAGTCCTCACGAGCGTTATCAAATAACAGCAGCGTTTGGACGCCATTGGGTTCTATGCACACTATAGGGGCCATAGGAGAGAGCACATAGTCAATAGGGTAAACGGTGAGGGGGTTTGATAGGGTAGGCACAGGACTAACTTCCCGCAGTTTTTCCCAAAACAAACAGAGGTAGCCCGAGGTGCAAGGCGGACGTTAATGCTTGTGCGTGCGAGGGTGGTGGAGTGAATTGAAACCATGAAAAACATTCATGTTGGCATGTACAATCGACGGCACCTTGGTAATAACTTCATTCACATCACAATCCAAAGCTTTGTACACCAAATATCAAATGGATTATTCACATACTCGTCGAAAGCCATAAAATTCATAACCAAAAGATTTTGACCAAATGAAATATCAAATAACCACTTGAAAACCATAGTGTTCATAACCAACAATTGGTCCGTATATTAAATCAACAATAGTGTTTGTATGATTCAAAGAAACCACTACATCGACCATTGCACCATGGATTTAATCAAAGACACCAAAAATCATTGCATCATGAATTTATAAATTGAAACCATATCAACAAAGTGAATAAAGGTTTGGTGTTTTGACAAATGTATGATCGGTAGTGAGTTGGAGGATTAAAGAGCCATTACGACATAAACAAAAAGATCTGTAATAATCCAAAGATGATTTTAACGCCATGACTTCCAACTCAAGTTTTTCACGCTTGCAGTCGTGAAAATGAAAATGAAAGGCAGGTGTGTGAATGTGCAAGATAATAGTGTCATTTTGTTTTAAAGAATTGCGACGAGTATTGAGGGTTTAAAACCCTTGTGTAGGTAGCTTGTGAGGAAAGAATAAAATTGCGAAATGGCTGCCAACATCACATTAATTTTATTTTCTTAGGAATGAGCAGTCTACATGAATCGAGAAATAAGAGGATGTATCCCAAAAAATACTAACCCTACAAGTACCAGAGGACGTGGTGGAAGGAATCCAACACTGGGAAGGCAAACCTTTGTTGATGAGATTATAGCAAGAGCAGATTCTTCTTCGGTATCTATCTTTTGCCCTTCAAATCCCCCAAGAAGACATATTCCTCAGTCATTAGAACTACCCCATTTTGAAACATTGTTTTCATCAGGGGCCGAAGCTGAAGGTTTGTCACCAACAAGTCAACACGCAACACTGGAGAATATTGAAGATCAGGGAAGTGTAGCTTGGAACAAGGAAAATCCAAAATAAGTTGTTTATCAGATCAATGGATAGATAGTCACTAAAGATGAGTGGGATGCTTTCCGTATTGAGTGGAGAGAAAGAGAACATATGGAAAATCAAGGAGATAATGAAGAAGAATTCCACCATGAGAATCCACCGAACAATGAATAGCAGGCAAATGATGAAAATACTATCTCTACCCTGGTATTTCCTATTTATGATATTCCCACATGGGGGATAGTTCCTATGAAGAAAATACCTCTCTCAGCCCTGCCAAATTTCCATGGATTATCTACTGAGGATCCAGATGAGTTTCTGTTTGAATTTGATATTTTGTGTAGAAGCTATGACTACACTACCACTGCACATAAGCTTAAATTGTTTCCAGCTACATTGAAGGGTAATGCATTAATATGGTTCATGAGCCTTGGAGGAGAGAATATTTCAACATGGGGACAAATGAGGAAGATTTTCCTGAACAAGTACCAAGACTACTGTCGAATGAGGGAATGAAGAGAGGAACTGTTCAGGATGTCTCAGAAGGAGGACGAGACCCTTGAAGATTTTGTGGAGCAACTCCAATATAATTTACAAGGGTCTGGACATCCAGATGTGAGTAAGGACATTCTGAAAACTATTTTGCTAAAAGGAGTTAGAGATGATTGTTTAGATATGTTGAATATGCTTGCAAGGGAGACATATCTAAGGAATCCTATGAAGACATTGTAAATATTTGTAAGAGATGCTCTCGAGGATATACAAGGAATAAGTCAGCTACCAGGGATATCAATTTTTCAAGGGTACAAAAATCATCCAATGGAGGGGCAACAAGAGCAGAAATAGGTAATCTGTTAGAAAATTTCAAAACAGAAATGATTAACTCTTTTGCTTCAAAAATGGACAGTCTACATGTCAAACAGAAACAAGTAGAATCAGATCCGGCATTGTCCATTTTCTGTCTGAAATGAAGAGACAAACATCCACCAAGGGAGTGCCCACTGAACAGTGTCCAGGTATGTCTTATTTGTGAATTAGATCATGCCACTGACAAATGTCCCTCCTTACTAGGTGTAAAAGCATCAATGAAGGCGACTAATGAGGAAGCAGAGGTTGCCTATCTAACAACACAGAGGAGACAATGGCAGCCACAAGGTCAAGGTACATACCCTCAATTCTCTCCTGCATCACTTAATTATTGGAATAATGTGAACAATCAGCTTCAATATGGCCAGATGAATGCCCCCCTTCCAAATCAGATGCCACCTCCTTATCAGGATCCCAATGTATGGTTACCTATGCCCCAACAAAAAAATCACCAGGGGAAATGTAACCCATATTGGAGAAGCCCTCAACAACATCTTACTTATCAAAACCATCACCAACAAAACCCCTATCAACAACAGTTTCAACCTCAATACCAGCAGCAACAGCTGCAGTTACCTCCCAATGCCCCATAGAAAAATCCTCCCTTATGACCTCAAATGCCTGTGCAAACTAACCCAAATCCAAATAATAAGGCCGTTCAAAATATTTATATATATAATGTTCCAGCTCTGTCTATTACCCCTATGCCTTGTGATGAGATAAAATTAAGATCAGGGAGAATAGTCGAGCCAATAATTGAATATGCTCCATCTTCAGAATCATACAAGGAATCGGGGGAAAAACCATCTACTGATACAGAGGAAATTGACGAACCCATCATATAATTAGCAGAACCCCCGTTCCCTGAAAGACTGGGAATTACAAAAACTGTGGAATTACCATCCTTTAATCTCTTAGGAGAATTGCAAAATCTACATGTTAACATTCCACTATTGCAAGTGATTAGGGATGTCCCTATTTATGTGAAGACTGTGAGAGACCTCTGTATCAAAAGGCCTGGAAGGAAACCTAGGGACCCCCTCACAGTACACGTAGTGGGAGAATTGTCTGAACTGATGTTAGGAAAAACCCCACCTGTTAAATATGGTGACCCAGGAAACCCTACAGTCACTGTCAAAATTGGACAGACATTTATTCCCCATGTGTTAGTTGATTTAGGGGTAGCAATTAATATTATGCCAATTGAAACAACACAATTGTTGCAACTCAATACACAAGTCTGACCTAATCCTATTTTTTTAGAATTAGTTGATCGCTCTACTATCAAACCAGAAGGAGTAATCGATGATCTAGTTATTTCAGTTGATTCATGGGAGTATCCTACTGATTTTGTCGTATTGCAACCTAAAACCCGTTTGGGGAGCCACCCTCTAATTCTAGGGAGACCGTGGATAGCTACATCTGATTCCTTCATTGTTTGTATATCTGGTTCAATGACCATCTCTGATGGTTATGATACCAAGAAACTTACCCTTTATCCTCATGCTACACCCAGTGTGGAACCCGAAAATTCTTTATGGATGGACATTGAGGATGAAAACGCTATGCATGTGATAACCATAGGAAAAGACCCAAGTTTCAAAGACAAGACAGAGGATGAGTTAATCAATTGCTTTATTTGTGACCCCTCTGTTGTTACACAAAACACGTACCACCAGTTGAGTAGAATCTTTGACCCTACGGCCCATGAAGGAGAGAGCCCAAAGATGTTCTCTGAAACTGTTGTAAATAAAGTTAATTCAGCTATAACATCAGATACTGAAACATCTGAATTATTTCCTAAAATTCGTTCTAAGAGCATCGTTGTGGAAATCAAACCTGGAAAAACCCTGAACATCAATCTCGATTTATGTTCTGCTAAAACTCGTCGTTTGATGAAGTTATTGATTGACCATAAAGAGGCATTTGCCTGGGATTACATGGATATGAAAGGAATTCCCTCTTAACTATGCACCCACCATATATACATTAAAGAAGACTACCGACCCATTTTCCAACCCCAAAGGAGAATGAACCCTAATCTTAAAGAGATTGTTAAGGAAGAACTCCAGAAACTTATAAATGTTGGATTCATCTACCTTATATCAGACAGCGAGTGGGTTTCACCCCTGGTTATTGTGCCTAAAAATAATGGTAAATTGAGAGTGTGTGTGGACTATAGAGCCCTGAATAAGGCCATGCAGAAGGATCATTTCCCTCTGCCATTTATTGATCAGGTTCTAGACAACCTATCTAGGAAAAAAAAATTCTATTTCCTAGATGGATTTAGTGGCTATAACCAGATAACCATTGCTCCACGGGACCAAGATAAGACCAGCTTTACCATCCCTTGGGGTACATTTGTCTACAAGGTTCTCCCATTTTTCTTGTGTAATGCACCAGCCACTTTCTAGAGAGCTGTAATTGGTATTTTCTCTGATATGGTGAATGACTGTATGGAAATATTCATGGATGACTTTACACCTTATGGTATTGATTTCGATGAAGCTTTAGCTAATCTAGAAAAAGTACTCAAAAGATGCATACAATCTCATCTTTCTCTAAGTACAGAAAAGTGTCATATGATGATGATCGAAGGTGTGGTGTTGGGACACTTCATTTGTTATGCAGGAATTCAGGTAGACCCAACCAAAATCTAGGTAATTTTGGACATTCCAACCCCATCAACTCAGAAAAAGGTAAGAAGCTTTTTAGGGCATGTTGGATATTACAGGAGGTTCATTAAAAAAAATTCCAAACTTGCCTCTCCTTTCTTTTTTCTATTAAATAAAGATGTTGACTTTAGTTGGAATGACAAGTGTGAATTGTCTTTTGTAGATTTGAAACAAAAATTGTCCACGACTCCCATTTTGAGAGGGCCCAAAATTGTCCATTGTCCACATTTATTCATATGCCTCTGACACTGCAATTGGTGCAGTGCTAGGGAAATAGGAGGACAAGTATCCCTATGCTATCTACTATATTAGCAAGAACTTGACTCCTGTTGAGTTAAATTATACAGTTACAGAAAGAGAATTCTTGGTAGTAGTATATGCGATCAATAAATTTAGGCATTATCTCACTGGTTATTCTACATTTATTCATATTGATCATTCAACAATTAAATATTTGATGAATAAACCTATTACTAACACCCGAGTAACAATATGGTTGCTATTACTACAATAATTTGACATCACTATAGTAGATAGACCAGGAAAAGAAAATGTGGTTGCTGATTTTCTCTCAAGATTGCATATAAATGATGATAATTCACCTGTAGATGATTCCTTTCTAGATGAACATTTGTTTGTAGTATCTGCTCACTCACCTTGGTATGCAGACATTGCTAATTATTTGGTTGCAAGGAAGGTACATCCACATCTATCTCCCTGAGAAAGAAGGAAGATTATTCATAAGAGTGCTCAGTATAGTTGGATAGGGGGTTATCTTTTCTACACGGGCCTGGATCAAGAAATCAGGAGATGTGTGAGGGATGATGAAGTTTATGATCTGCTTAAAGCTTTCCATGATGGCCCTTGTGGGGGTCATTTTTTTGATAAAATGACTGGGCATAAAATTTTGAGGATGGATTATTTTTGGCCCACAATATTTCAAGATGCAAGGAAGTATGTCCAAGCTTGTGACAGTTGCCAATGCATGGGTCAGCCAAATCATCGGGATGAGATGCCTCTCCGGCCTCAAGTGGTTTTAGATCCTTTTGAGAGATGGGCCATGGATTTTGTAGGGCCCATTAACCCACCTTCTAATTAGAAAGTCTATATATTGGTCTGCACATATTACATGACCAAGTGGGTAGAGGCAAAAGCACTCATTAGGGCCTCGGAAGAAGTTGTCTTAGAATTTTTGTTTGAAGATATCTTTGTTAGGTTTGGAGTTCCTAGAGACTGATGGGGGACCACCTTTCACATCACATAAATTTGAAGCCCTACTCAGTAAATATCATGTTTTGCATAGAACAACTTCTCCATACCATCCCCAAGGTAATGGGAAAGTGGAAAGTACAAACAAATTCATAGAAGCTATTCTTACTAAGACAGTGAGGGAACATCGTCGAGATTGGTTTGATAGATTTCATGAATCTCTATGGGCTTATCGAACCACTTGGAGAAACACAATTGTTTTTTCTCCTTATGAACTGGTATATGGGAAGAGCCTTGTTTTTCCCATTGAATTCGAGATCAAGACCCTAAGAACTGCATCAGCAGTCAATCTAGACTTGACTATGGCACAGAAGGCTAGACTGTAGTAGCTAAATGAGCTGGATGAAAAGCATTTGGACGTTATTCATCAAACCATAGTGATTCAACAACAAAGAACCAAGTGGCATGACTGAGTCATTAAGAAGAAGTTATTCAAAAAGGGAGATTGGGCTCTATTGTATGATTTGCGCTTTAAAGAATTTATGGGTAAGTTGCATACACGATGGCTAGGACCTTACGAAGTACACACTATTTTTCCCAATGGGATAGTCAGGTTGATCACTATTGATGGATCCAATACACAGTTACTTGCAAATGGTCATCGCTTGCGCCTGTATCAACGTCCACTTTCCAAGACAGAATTTACATCCGAATGTAAAGCTGACACAGGTTATCAATTTCTAAAGGGAAAGGAGCTTGCTCCTTCCCCTTATAAACATTAGAACTTTTTTCTCTTCAATAAAACCTTGTATATAAATAAACTCTGCAAATTTCAATTTTTCTATTTTTTTTTTTTTTTCAAAATTTTTATGCTTCTTTAATAAATTCAGCCTAGAAGGGTATCAGGCAGTTACTTATGTGCAGATGGATTTATGAACAACAAGGTAGATTACAGCAGAATAAGCCAAAGGATTAGTTTCTGGAAGTTGAAAAACTTCATAAAAACTAAGTGATTATTTGTTCGGCCGGGTTACATGTTGTTACACCTCTTTCCAACAAAATGGTCACTTTATATGTTGTTACACCATTGTCCCAACTATTTTGTCTTGCATGTTACACCCGATACACCTCCCATTGTTATTCTTTTTCGCCATTTTTCATATCGTTTCACCCACTTTTCGCATCTCTGCCATTTTTCTAGGATGAAACACTGTTGTTTTGTCATTTCCACTGCTATCTTTTCCACTCTCTCTATCAGAAAGTGTCACTTCGTCATTAATTGACTCCACATATACATATTTCCTGTTGGTCAAACCACAGAAAGGACTCCACCTGTCATATCATCATTTCTCACGTTCCAGAGCCAACTCTCATCATTACAGCTATTCCACGCGGATCAAATGGCGGTTGGATAGTGTAGTTACTCCAACATATCAGTTCGTGTGGTAAGTTATGTGGTACGTTACTAATCCTACGTGTCCAAGTGATGTATATATGGAAGCAAGCTTTAATGTTTACCTGTCGGTTGTCCTAAGACCATGATCCAATTAGATTAGTTGGGGGGGGGACGAAAATATACGCTGACCTAACAGTAAAATCCTTTTTTTATATTCACCTCCGCCACCTTTTGACCACGCTTATTTTTGTTGAGACACTGCATTCTTTATGCAATCCACATTTGACCTTGTTGTGTCTCTGGTTTAGGTGTCGCTTTATCCTCCTCAGTTATTGTTAGACTCTGAAGCGATGTAATGGGAGGATCAGTTGTGAGGTATGAACCGGAAAATATAGATACATTGTTGCTACACCCAAATGTTTACCAAATATTTTTGCATGCTGGTTGGATTTCTTATTTTAAGAAGCTGTAGGGGTTTGATGAAGCAGAGATATTGGAGTTCAGTCATAATCTCACAGAACGGTATTCAATGGTGCACGGGGTGAGGATTCCAGTGACAGAAGAAAGCATGGTTGTTGTGACAGGATTGTCGAACACAGGAGAAAGATGGTTTAACAGAAAAACACATCTTCCCGACGCACAAAAGGGTTTTCTCATGGCCAATGAGCAAGTACAGACCAAGTTCTGAGGTGCAGATGTAAGTTCCTTACCAGAACCATGGGGGAAAGTATCAGAATTTGTAAAAATCTACATTACATGCGAAGGAAGATATCAAGTAGTTTATTTTTTTGATTTTATACTACTGTCACATTTGAGACATCAGAAGCTAATAAACATCCCTTATTACTTTCTTCATTCCTTGCATAATATGGCTCATTTTTTCAAGAGATCAAAGCACCCCATGAATTGTCTTTCCAATCACATACTGATAGGGTTTTTGATTCGTAGAGGAATGGGAATCCCTAATGACCCATTACCTGAAGTGGAAGAACGTCAAAATTCCATGCCTCCTGTTATGGCTGACCCCGAGCAACCAATTCCTGAGCCCTCAGCTACACCAGTAGTTAAAACCTCCACTGTAACTGCCCATAAGTTGACTCCAAGAAGCCAATGCAAAACCAAAATCAACTCTAACACCACTCTAAAAAGCATCGATAGAGTTGAACCAGAACAGCTAAACCCTATGCCTACAGTTGTGATTGAGCCAGCAGTTGAAAACCCATTTCCTGCACCAAGTCATGAGCCTCAGCCCTCGGCTGCAACTACTGTTGTTTAAGAAATCCCTACTACTCCTAAAGCTCAGAAGAGGAAACTCTTTGCTTATGTCTTTGCATTTCCTAGGAAAAGAATTAAGTCAACGAGGTCTTTTGCAATAACAGTTACAGCCCCCGTTGTAACAACCAAAACATCAAATTCATCTCTTGTTGAACCGGAAACAAATCAAAACCCTCCTATTGCTGCAACAACCATTGAAGCCCCTATTGTCATTGCCACTGAAGCGTGTCAGAAAATAAAATGTCAACCTAGAAGAAAATCTCAGAGAGGCATTGATAGAGTTGCACCAGATGCTGCCACAGAGTGTCCTAATTTTTTTGATACTCAAACCCTACCAGATTTTATGGAGGTACGTATTATGGGTTTTACCTTATGCAAGGAATTTTAAGAAACCATTTTCTCATTGCAGGATGAATGTACACAAATTGCAACAAAATCATCGGCTCCGCTTGATGATTTTGTGCATCACTTGTCAAGTGACAATGTACATATTATACCAGACCCCAGCATCCCAGAATTTCATCCTTGTCTGGTTGTTGAAGAACGCCCTCCTTCTCCTAAAGCAAAGAAAAGAAAAACCCTTGTTTTTGTCTCTACGTTACCTAGGAGGAGAACTAGATCAGCGAGGTCTATTGAAGCAACAATTGGATGGAAGAATATGGAACAGGCAATACCCATTCTTCGTCCATTATCCTTCGTTAATAAAGAAGTGGTTGTTACATAAGAACCAGCCTCTTCCCAGAACTTAGTTGTTACACAAGAACCAACTGCCCAGGAAGAGACTGTCCCACAAGAACCAGTCATGTCAGAACTAGTTGTTACACAAGAACAAGTTGCCCAAGAAAATATTGTTCCATAAGAACCAATCATGCAAAATCAGTTGTTACACAAGAACCAGTTACACAAAATAGTGAGGATGTGCCACTTGCTCATTTGTTTGCTCAAATTGAGAAGAAGATAAAGGACATAGAAAATTCCAGGATCATTAAACTAATGAAGGAAAATGAAAGTCTCAGAGCAGAGTTGGATTCCCTAAAGAAGGAATTGCAGGTTGTTTGACAGAAAAAACCAGAGGGGATAGCCTTGGACATATTAGCATTGACAAAAGATGTTATAGACCAAAATAGAGAGCATATGTGCTATGAATGCGGTAATATTTACTTTTAGGCAGGGTATAAAATAATGAAAGTACCAGTCACTGGTCAAGCTGAAGAACCAGCCAATCTTAAAGTCAAGAAAAAATATGACCTTACTGCTCCTCAAAAACTAGTAAGGCAGAGGAGATCTCAACGTAATAGAGTAGTTGTTGGTTTACCAACAGCTTTTACAAAAGAACATATGTTACCAACTCAAACTGATTTTGTTCTTGAAGACAAAGCAACATGGACAGATTTTTGAAACAGCAGATGTTGGGGGTACCCACAGGTTTTCCCATACCAGTACTTAGCAATTTGTCTTAGCAATTTGCATTGGAGGAGTCACTTCCCCGACTCAGATTTAGAGTAAGGCTTGAATGTGTTTTGCATGAGGACATGCCATGTCTTCAGTTGGGGGGCATGTTAGGACCTAGAAATGTCCATTTTTCACTATATATTTTGCTCATTCAACCTTATCATTTCTATGTTAATGCCTACTATAATGGTTTCTAAGACCCTTTTTCCCAATGTATGAATCATTGATCTTGTTTTTACATTCTTATTCACTTAACATGTTTGATTGGTAGCATTTCTCATATTTTAGCCTTGAATGTTCAACTAATGATCAAAATGTGTAGAACAGCCAAATCTTAAAGAAAAATCGTTGTTGCTACACCAGTTGTTACAGTTGTGCGCTAGTTCTGCATGTTGTTACATGACTACAGCAACTGCGCACTTTTCCTGGAAGTTGTTTCCAACAGATGCCCACCAATCCTTGGAAGTTGTTACACCTGCTGCAACAAACTCCCACCGATCTTGGAAGCTGGTATATTATTCAAATCTGAATCCAGAAGATCGATCCTCAAGGTTGTTACACATTTTGGCTCACACTGGTGATCAAGATCATTTCCAAATTTTTTGAAGATGACAGATATTTTATATCATACGAACAACTTGAGAACCTCCGATTCTCAAGGCTATTCTAAGTCCGTTTTAACTGAATGACTATGTCTTTAAATAGCAGAGCTTTTATAATCATAAGGAAAAAAAGATTAGTTGTGGAACAAAGAGTGAAGTGAAGCATATTGTATCTGAACATTTTTGTGAGTTAATAAAGAAGTGAATTGAGTTTCTTTAACCTACTGTAGTCTTTTTCAAGTGGATTTAGTGAGAAGGAAAGGGCCTACCTTCGTCACAAACTCCCCTTTATTTTGAGTGTTAGATTAACTTCTTTGATTTGGATGATTTATCTGTTTAACATTTCTAGAATATATTTGGTGTTACAGATCATTTCCTTTCTATTAATGTGCATCAGTGTGTCTCATGAGAATTAGAATCAATTGTTGAATACTACTCGAGAATTGCTTTCCCTTTTCTGCATTAGATTAAATATTTGTTTTCAAGCAAAAGAAAAGAAAAGTGTTAATTCCTTTCTGCAATTAAGTAGACTTCCTTTTGGCAATTAGCACAAAATTTCCTTCTGCAAAAGTAAAATAGAAAATTAGAATAGATTAGATAATCCAGGATTCTTATACGCTCATCAAATTAGATTTCAATTATGCAAGTGTGATTTCAATTCTGCAACAGTAGATTAGAACTCCAGTTGTGTCAGCAACTTGTGTTAGTGTTCAGCTTTTTAACTTTGTTTCTTTCAGTACTACAACTTGTTTAGTGTTTTCTTTCATAATCTAGCATAGATTATGCACAATTATCTTACAATAACAAAACTTCCCTGGGTTTGACAATTCATATTGAACACCTTAATTATCTATTTATTTAGACAATTAAAGTGCCCAACAAATGGTTGATAGGCAGTTTTATGTAGGAATACAGGCATCATTAACTGGGGGACTACAAGCATCCCCTTCGACTGGACGACAATCGGGACGAACTAACCCTTCTACCGAGAAGCGAAGCAAGCATCGCGACGATCTAGCTAACGTGAAGCAGATCTCATCGGTCTTGCCAGATTATATACCGCCTTTAGCTAGCGTGATTACCCGCGACAACATCCCACGTGAATTTGAGTATACATTGATCACTGCATACAACCTAAAGGGGATATGCCTAGTTGGACCCCAGTTGGGACAGATCCCAGCTCTGAAGAACAACGACTTTAATTTTGGCGACAGAAATAACTACGCCATGCTCGCACCCCATGGGTATTTGATGAATACAAATGGGAAGAAGCCGCGCATAGTCTCCCAACCATGGATTAAGGAGCTGGCGTAGTCCACAATCCTGAACGTAATGAAGATCCCTCACTTTTGCCGACATCAGGAGGTTAACGTTTGTGTTAAACTCCTCTTGTCTTACTACGATGGAGGATATTTGTGGCTCAACATGCACGTTACTATGGATATGGCACCGATCCACTTGATTACAGGACTAAGCACGCAGGGACCGGACCCTCAACAATTCTACCTAGGGAAGACTTCATATCGCTCCCTGGCACAATGCATAAAGGAGGATTATGGCGACGTAGAAAAGGTAAAGTGAGGCTACAAGGTAGCCTCTATCCAAGATGGCGCAGTGTGCCTCACTTGCCAACTTATAGCTGGCAAGCTCGTCAGAAAAAACTATCTAACACAGGTCATTGGGTTCGTAGTAGACCTCGCGGCGAAGTGCATGGAGGGGATGCAAATGAACTGAGCGAGTTACCTTGTCAATGAGCTCGAGAAAGACTATCGTGAAGCACAGGATTAGGAGTATGAATTCCATTTCAGCCGATTACTTGTATTAATCACATTTGTCACTTGGCAAATGCCGGAAGGAGCGACATTTCCAGAAGTTGATCCATTGGAGCCATTGGTTGCAAGCTTCTCCACCTTGTGGTATACGAACGACATGTTGAAGCAATGGCAGATACCTACTACCAGCAACTGAAGCGTGCTATTTATCTATTTCCATGCATGACACCGAACACATTACACTGATACATACCACTAGCAAAGTTTCGCGTAGATCGACACTTTATCTATATCACTGCGTGCATGGATGAGCACAAGGAGGAGTTACAGTCCTATTATAAATTGACCGAAGAATATATGGAGGAGATCTCCAAAGAATGGTTGGCAGAGTTCCTTGTACCGGTTGAAGATGCAGAACTCTCCGACCCTGACATCATTGGAAGCCCCTTGGTCACCCGGGTCAAGCATGTTGGGCAGAGCAGCACAAAGAAAAATAAGAAAAATGAGGAAGTGAAAAACATAGAGACGAATGAGGAGGACATCGCCTCAGGGGAAAGTGGGCCTGACTCGCCCGTTGGAGGAGGAGGAGACGAAGTAAATCAAGAAAGAGGAGGGGAAGAAGGAGAAAAGCAAGGAAAATGTGAAGTTACACCACCAAAGTATCCCCTTACCAAGGCTGAAACATCGAAGAAGTGGAAGGTTTCTCTGCAGAAACCCTCGGCAAGAAAGAAGATGTGTGCCAGTAAGCCCAAGATGAAGGCCATGCTCACAGAAGATGATGTCGATCTAATCATTACAGCCATGGAGGATGCTTCAGAGGATATATTGCAGTGATGTGGAGCAAAGCAGGAGACACTGTATGAAATAATTGAGAAGGAGTTGAAGGATATACAACAATCCATCCATTCGAGCCATGCAGTACCTATTGCGCCTTCTTCGTCGAAGATTGCAGAATTGGGGGATGAGCCCACCCAATTATGAAGACTAGCAAATGCAATAGAGGCTCAGCTTCAGCGAGTCCAAGAAGAAAAGGAACAGTCTACAGAAGTCTTGAATCAAGAAAAGGAGGATGTCTTAGAGCAACTACGAGTTGCGCAGTCCTACGTAATTGCCTACGAGAAGGAGAAAGATGAAATTCAGGTGATGTTCGAGGAGGACAATGCAAGGATACAGAAAGAAAAAGACCAGATGCTCGCAGAGCAGACTGTGGTTAAAGAAGCGGTGACTAAAGCACTTTGCTCTGTGCCAGGTTCGACATAGGAGGAATGTTCTAACCCTATAATTTATAGGATCAACTGGTGACTGAAATGTTATCTCTTTAATGTTTTTGTTTGTCAAAGAGGAAAAAGAAAGAAAAAGAAAAAGAAAAGAAAAAAAAAGAAAAAGAAAGAAAAAGAATAAAAGAGGGCATAAAAGAAATTCAATAGAGCCCC
The DNA here is from genome assembly GCA_032191745.1 of Picea mariana. NCBI lineage: Eukaryota > Viridiplantae > Streptophyta > Pinopsida > Pinales > Pinaceae > Picea > Picea mariana. The sequence goes on from JASDQU011175857.1 coordinate 21,785, forward strand.
ATGCAATAACGATGACTTGGTCCATACCTTTCAAGCATGGCCAAGTTATTTTAAATTAATGTTAATAGGAGTAGTGAATAAGCTTGGCTAAACTGTTTAATCTTAGCCAAGTGATCTAGGTTAGTTAGTGAATAAATCTGACCAGACTGCCTAATCTTGGTCAGATAGCCCCGGGATAGAGTAATTTCTTAGTCCAACAGTTTAATCTGGGTTAATTGTCATAGGTAATTAGGTTAGAACATAGGGTGGTTTGCTTTATTTCAATAAAACCAGCTCGATGATCAACGTTGAACCATGTCTTTGAGGTTTAAAAGTTTTGATGTCTAACCCCTTGGTGATAGAAACATGGAAAAGCTTAGGAAAACCCACGATATGCACTTATCCTAAGTTTTTCTGGGTGCATATGCCTTCATGCTCACAATTATGCATAGCTCATGTATGAACGGCTCAGATGTTCTCACCCAGATCTACAGTGGACAAGTCTTTCCGGACCCCCCCTACCGTTCTACCTTTAACGATGGGGGGGGTTCGAAATCGGAGATAATATATGCGCACATCTGGACGATTCAAGCTTCAGCGCCTAGATCTACGATCTATATTGGATTCCGGACCCCCCCCCCGTCCATTCTGCTTTTAACAGAGGGGGGTCCGGAATGTGTTTTAAAGATCGAGCATAGATCTGTGGTTGAGAAGGAAGCGCGCAAATCAACAGCTCATGGTGTTTTTCGGACCCCCTCGGCCGATCTACCTTTAACAATGAGGAGGGGGGGGGGGGTCCAGAATGGAATTTTCCTCTGGCAGGCCCCCTATCTATACGTGTCATGAATCCATTGGTTCTGAATCCCACCGCCTATTACTATCTGACATACCTCGTCACCTCAGGATGCCATTATCTACCTTTTTCTTAAGAGTCACATCCCATAACTCTGTCAGTATTTATCCTTTGTTCACCCATGGCAAGTCCCTTCGCCATGGTATTTTCCCCCAATCAATACCCACCACGTCACTCAACCATATGCTTCAGTCATTGTCACCTGCCATCTCACGCTCTAAATGACTCATTGGCAATTTATTACTGGCTAACTTATCTGTTAACCAACTGACTTGTCTCCCACGCCCAACGGATATCCGTTTGCTCAAAACTACCCTCACCCTTCATTCCCTCATCATTTACCCAGTCGTCGCACCAGAGAATTTTCCCCATTTTCCTTTTCTTTTACAGTCAGTCGCCCACATCTATAGTCGTCCCCACTAACCTTTGTTTTATTTGCAAGTATTGTTACAGTGATGGCGCCAAAGTCAAAGAGAATAGAAGGTGAGGAGAATCATTTTCTCCCACCTCCCGTCGACCTCGACAGGATTCCTCTGGCTGACAAAGACTACTTAATCGTAGACACAAGATGCGAGTTCGACTTTACAGACCTACAGTCATGGCTTAAAGAAGTCTTCCTAGACCAGAGTGACGAAATTGGGCTCTAGGAGTCCAACCTACCCTTGTATCTTTTCCCCCAGAATTTGCCCTCAAGTGCCAAGCCCATTATATCCTCGAACAAAGAGCCATTGTGTCCTCGTCTGGGGAAATTCTTTTCCTCGTCACACCAAAAACCATCAACCAAATGATGCAGATATCATGAGCTAAATCTGCCTCACCTTTTAACCTCGAAATCATCACAGAGCTCTACCAGAAGTTGTCGTTTCCTCAAAGAGCTCAAATTTTTGAGCTTTTCCTTCCACAATCTGATTAGCTCCCCACTACAAACCCCCCTTATCCTTCCTTCCTGTTCTCAATAAAAGGAAACCAGGTCATCATGTCACTATGTGCCTTGCTTGGATATTTTTCAGATCAATGGGTAGATGAACCCATTTTGGGATTTCTGTCTATTTTCTCCACCGATGAGAAACCCACTACACAGTTCGACTACAGTACGTTCCTAGCGGACAACATTCATGAACAATTCTTAAATTTCTCCACAGAAGGTATGTTCTGGTATTCTGCAATACTGGCATACCTGTTCGTTTTCTTCCAAGTGGACAATTTTTCTTTTTCTATGCGGAAGATGGACGAGGATGGTAGACCACAGGCAATAATAGCATGGACTTCTATGCTCAAACATAACTCCACAGAATTCAATTTCAAGCAGTTCATCGAGCATTTCTACCACCCAGTGGTGAGTATGCTCAGTGGTAGACCTGAACCCAGAATTAATGAGGAAATTCAGAGGATTCTACATCTCTTGGACCTTACAAAGACTGGTGATTGGTACCTGTACCAAAATCATACCGAGATCAGAGTCTATGGGTGCGAGTTGGCCCCATATAAACTACCTAAGTACTTACCTGTTAGAATTTTTACCCTGGAATACATAAGGCAGATGATAAACTCAGATGACATACATTTTGTGTCTTTGAAGAAGAAGCAGCAACTCAGAATCAAAGGGAAAATTGGGTCTTTCATCTGCAACAGTCGAGGCATCGGGGAGGAAGCAGACAGACTGCTAAAAGAAATGAAGTCTTTTGTTAGTTTCACGTGGCACTATGATCCATGTGGGATAATTTCTGAGATGAGGATCAAAAATAAGAATATCACGTATGTTCACATATCTAGGCATGAGGTAGAGAAGTTTGCAAACCAGACAGAATGGGAGCCAAACACTCTGTTTGAGACAAAACAACAGGACCCTTCGGTCACTGTTTCACAAATGACTACACCATAGGTTCCAAGGGAGAAAAGGCCCAGGAAGGACACTTCGCCTTCTGTCACTGAAGTATCATCTGAAGAGTTCCAATTTCACACAAAGAGGCTGAAAACCACTTAGGCACCTGACACAGCTGCTGAAAAGGCAATTCCATCCATGACAATGACGGAGGTGGATCGGTCACTCCTTAGTACCAGCAGCAAGCAGATCATAACCTCAGTATTGCCAAAGAAGCCTACAGATACTCCACCAGTCAACTAGCCAGGCAAAATAGGACCAAAGCTGAGTATCTTTGAGAAATACGATTTGATCAAGAAAAAGAATCAGACGCTGACCAGCAGCACATATGCTCAGTTCTGGAAGAAAACGTCCACTGCACAACATAGACTGCTATCAGCATTCGACACTGAGAAGGGTAGAATGCACATGGAATTTCTCCAAGCACAGGTGCCAGACCCAAAGGTAATCATTGATTACAAAAGGGCAACTTTCAAATTCCAGAATAAGGATGTGCATCCAGCTGATCAAATGGATCTACACAAGAAAACTGGAGAAATGGTTTTCTCCACATTGGCACATGCTTCCACTGATGTCCAAGTTACAAGTATCTCTGAATAATGTTCAGACGCGGTTGAAGTTGGAAAAAATATCATCCTTTGCCAAGGATAATAGGATTAAGACGTTGGAGGAACTGGTCCTCAAGATCGGATATGATCTCTCGAATGTGAAAGCAGTCGAGGAGATGATCAAGAAGAAAAATGCCGACATAGCGTCTCTGAGGAAACAATTGAAGTTTCCACCAACAGTAGACTCACAGGCGAAGGAAATGGCGGAGACAGAAGGAGAAAAAGATGAGATGCTTAAGTTGATCATGGAGCAGAATGCACAATTGAAGGAAATGGAAGCTGAAATGGAGAAATTAGTGAAAGAGAAAGAGCAGTCAAAACCCATGGAAGTCATTCCATTGAGTGCAGTTCCACTCTCAAGAGAGAGCACAGTGTCCCTAGCAGAAATTCCATCGGCAAATCCACTGACGTCTCTGGAAAAGACTGTTGAAATGGATAAATCTATGGAAGAGATGAATCTGCAAGAAACAAAGATTAGCAGGCTCAAAAAGGAGATTGAGAACCTCTAGGAACTCAAATCTTCTTACCAAACTAGCTACTCCAAGGAAAAACAAGTGTCAGACCAGCTCAAACAAGAGTTACAACAGCTTCAGAAGCAAACAGTGGCAGGCAAAACACTGGCCGAAGTCAAAGAAAGTCTTTGGACAGACATCACCAAGTCTATGAATGAAATATGGCCAATGATACAAATTATGTTTGAGCAAAATGAATTGGTGCAAAGAAGTAAACAAGCCATCGAGAATATTAGAGCATAACTGGGAGAGATGCCCACAGAGACTACTGAAATGATCAAATTCCTGAATTATAAAACCAGAGAGGAGCTGGAAGATCTGAAAATTGAAGATAGAACATAGACCATCCTTGAGGTCAAGAGAGTCCTGACCAAGAGAGGACTGATGCTACAGCTATAAGAAAAGGTTCAGGCTATGGACCTAAGGGTGCAAAGGTTTTTCATCAAGATCAAGGCTCTACAGAAGAAGGGTCTTCCTAGTTTGAGGGTGATAAATGACAAATTGATGACGCTCCCCGATTACAAAAAGAGACTAGCCACTGTGGCTAAGGATAGTTCAAAATTTTCAGGAATACAAGGTAGTATCACTGGCAAGGCATTCCTAGATGCTCTACAGTTGGACATCAGCATACAGCATGAGATCCGGTACATCTTCATCATCAAGCCAACTTTTGCTAAGTACACAAAGATGGATGAAATTTACCGAAGGTTACTCAAAGTCATCGTTCCCAGTCATCTTCGATGGGAAGAGCTTTGCAATCTGATCGAATAGTTGATGAGTTGTCCAAGCCTAGTCAGCTATCTAGTCAGACGAGGTCGTGCGGAGGCCTCACCAACGATTCTCCCAGAAAACAGCATGAAACTTCGACACATCATCAAACAGTTTCCTAGATTTTTGTTGTTTGTTAAGTCAGTTAAGCTAAAAATAGATTTACCACGTCCTAATATTTAATGATGGAATCATTTGTAATTTTGGTTATAAATACTTCACTTTTCGAAGTATTGAGGGTTGATCTTTATGCCCTGCGAGCTACCAGACTGTAAGATTTTTCAAGATATCTTCCATTAATACAAAGAGGCGTTTCCACAGGATTCTTGCGTGTACTCATTGGTGATGTTTTCCTTTCTAAGTTAAATGTTATTCTTGCTTAGTTATCGCATTTTTTTCTAAATCTA
>JASDQU011175858.1:693-18012 GCA_032191745.1 Picea mariana
AACATATTCTATTTAACAAACACTATAACTGTTATCTAACCATACTCCTATTTTTAAAGCTATTTCATCGCCCAATTCAAAATAGTACCGTTAATATATTAATTTCATGCAGATTCACGACAATTCCAGTGGAAAATAGTACGCTTGCGTACATTCTAGAGTTCCAGCTATGTACACAGTGACGCGGAGACGTAGGAGGATAGATACTATGTACAGGCTGTGGCCAGTCAATGTGTTGTGCAGGTGAAGTTCAGGGCAGTCAGTGTGTTTTGCAGGCGAGATTCGAACCCGGATGGATGCATTCCTACTCGTTTTCAGAGGTGTGGCGTGGCAGAGAAATACTTGGCACTGACTCAGTTCAAACTTCCATGTGTTTCGAGAACAAGTGGGTGACGAGTACTACAACTCTAATAATAACAAGTGACAGGCCAATCGGTCATGTCCCTGCTGCCTGATCATTCATAATACATTAGTTTATATTATAATTCATTGATGGTATTTAGATTAAATTAATAAGTAAATAATTTTTTTTTTTTAAGATTAAACTAATAAGTAAATAAATTTAATTTTTTAGATTAAATTAATAAGTAAATAAATTTAATTTGTTTTAAGAGATATATTTTTTTAATTTTGTAAGAATTTTATTAAAAGTTATATTTTGATTTTGATATTATTGATAGAGTACTTTGTTAGAATGGATTTTTATTTACAAATAAATAAAATGTTTAAAATTTGATAAAAAAATAAAAATAAAATAAACTCATCCAAAAAATTGAATTTGTTTATTTATTATTTTTACATTCCATATAATACAAATTTAAATTGAAAGTAAATTAAAATTTTACTAATTTAAAGTTACACACTTACATTTAAGTGTAATTACAAGGTTATATTTAACTTTGGAGAGAATTAACATACATTAGACAATCTCAATTTTATTTATGATTTTTTTAGTAAAATAAAGTTTTGTCTTTTTGGACTTTCTAGGATTCCACTCATCATATTAAAATTCAAAAAATAAATTCATCCCCAAAAAAATGAATTTATCCATTTATTTTCACACTCCATATAGTACAAATTTAGTTTAAAAGCAAATTAAAATTTTATCAATTTAAAATTACACACTTACATTTAAATGTAATTACAAGTTTATATTTAACTTTTGAGTGAATTAACATTAAACAAATTTCAATTTTTTTTATAAATTATTTTTCAGTAAAATAAAGTTTTTGCTCTTTGGACTTTCTATGATTTGAGTCATCATATTAAATTAAAAAAATAAACTCATACAAAAAATTGAATTTGTACATTTATTTTTACATTTCATATAGTATTCTTTAGATGGGGCGACACATGGGCCACATGCGTCAACGGATGGGGCAATTACGAGGGTAGTTAAAGCTTTTTGTCGCCACCCTCCCCCTGTCTAGTTGCGATGGTTAGTATGCATTAGCACTAAGGTTTAGTGCGTTGGGCCTTAATGGAGACCCAGGCTCGGCTCCTTGACTTTAGTATGATTTCGGTTATGGCCATTACACCTGCACTAATGGCTACCAAAGCTATCAATGCCTCTGTCTTCTTGGTCTTTTCACCTTGCGGGAAGTTCTATGTTAGGCACTTGGGCTTAAAGCACAACATCATTCTGCTAGTTTCGCTCCACGATTTAGCTTGCTTTGTCGGAGTTTCAGTCTGCCTGGTACTCTGCTCAGCCATGCCATGAGAAAGAGGCAAGCCCCGACGAGGGCCAACCTACTATAGCCGTTTTGGTAGACACAATCACCCAGGACCTGCCTCTCGAGCTCTCATGCCAGGCAGGGACCATTTGGGTTCTTTTGGTCAGAATTGGTTTACACAGGCTCCACCAAAGCCTCGTCCTCCCAGTACAGAGGGTCTCCATGGAATACACTACAACCCAAGACATGCCTCTCGAGCTCTCATACCGAGCGAGGACCATCCGGGTTCTTCTGGTCAGAATTGGTTTGAACAGGCTCAACCAGAGTCTCGTCCTCCCAGTACAGAGGGTCTCCATGGCGGATGCCCGGTGGAAGAAGAAATTCCTCCCAATTGGGAGGAATTTCTGCCTTTCCTTCCATCAATCGCCCTAGAGCACCGACCTTCCACCTACACCACCATTCTCTTTCAGGAGTCAGTGGCGACGGGCTGCATTGTGGAAGAAGAAGTCTCACCTCCGGAGGATCACTCGGGACATAATTCAGCTGCCACCATGGACGAATACCCTATCACAGACTCTGTTGTTGCAAATGACTCTGCTACTGCCACCATGGATGAAGACCAAACTCAAGATGACCATAGTGACCCAACTCTAGACTCACAGAAGACCACCTGGTCTTAATCTTCAAGATGATAAGGGACCTGGCAAAACAACAACACTGCCAGATTTTCTTCAGCAAATGTCTAGACTCCCTGTATGATTCCTTGTCAAGTGAGCCTGAGAAGAGTCATTATCCAAGTTGATGCCAGCCCTTCACCTTTAGACTTCGTCAAGATGGATGTCCGAGCTCGCCCCATGTCTAGCATTCTCACAGGTTTTCTTCTCTGGTTTAATGGGTAAGTTTTTGCAATTTTTACATACCATAGTCTTTGGTTCAGGTTCGATAGGTTCAGGGTTGATAGGTGGTCGAGGCACTCAATCCACCGCTTGTTATGGTTTCCAGGCTAGTGGCAGAACATGTGGCAAGTCCCCTTGTTTGTATGTCAACAATTGTCGTTTTTTCTTAAAGTTTTGGAAATATGAACAATTGTCCTGTCCACGCGTTCTGGTTTCCACTACGGTGACAGAACAATTGACATGTTATCATGTACATTTAGACACACAAGTTTTCTGCTAAAACAAGATAATACATATTTTTATTTAAAAAAAAACATTTCATATAATACAAATTTAGATTAAAAACAAATTATTTTTTTATCAATTTAAAAGTACACACTTACATTTAACTTTAATTGCAAATTTATATTTAACTTTGGAGTGAATTAACATTAGACAATCTCAACTTTATTTATGAATTATTTTTTTAGTAAAATAAAGTTTTGCACTTTTTGGACTTTGTAGGATTTGAGTCATCATAATAAAATTAAAAAAATAAACTCATCCAAAGAATTGAATTTGTCAATTTATTATACACTTCATATAGTACAAATTTAAATGGAAAACAAATTAAAATTTTAACTATTTAAAAATACGTACTTACATTTAAGTGTAATTACAAGTTTATATTTAACTTTGGAGTGAATTAACATTAGAGAATCTCGATTTTATTTATGAATTATTTTTTAGTAAAATAAAGTTTTATCTATTTGAACTTTCTAGAATTTGGATCATCATATTTATTTTTTTAAATAAAAAATTATATTACCTTGCCTTAGCAGAAAACAAATGTTTTTGAGTGTACATTATAGCACGTAAATTGTTCTGCCATCATAGTGGAAACCAGAATGCGTGGACAAGATAATTGTTTATTGTTCCAAAACTTTAAGAAAAAACGACAACTGTTGACATACAGACATGGGGACTTGCCACCTGTTATGCCACAAGTGTGGAAACCAGAATAGGCGATGGACTGAGTGCCCCGACCACCTATTGAACCTGAACCAGAGACTATGGTATGCAAAAATTGCAAAAACTTAACCATTTAACCAGAGAAAAAACCTGTGAAAATGCTAGACATAGGGCGAACCTAGGCGTTCATCTTGACGGAGTCGGAAAATGAAAGGCTAGAAACAAGTCGGGCATCGACTCTTCTTAGGCTCGCTTGACAAAGATTCATACAGGGCATCCAAAAACTTGTTGAAGATGCTCTAGAGGTGCTGCTGCTCTGCCGTGTCCTTTCTCATCTAAAAGATCAAGACCAAGTGGTCTTATGTGAGTTTGTAAGAGTTGGGAGTTGGGTGACTTTGTTCATCAGCTTCATCATCATGAGCCTGGTCATCATCAGGGTCTTCATCCATGGTAGCAGCAGCAGAGTCATTTGCAGCGGCGAAATCCGTGACAGGGTCCTCGTCCATGGTGGCGGCTGAATTCTGTCCCGAGTGATCCTCCGGAGGTGAGACTTCTTATTCCATGATGCAGGCCATCACAACTGGCTCTTGGAAAGGAGTGGTGGTGCAGGTGGCAAGTCGGTGCTCCAAGGCGGTTGATGGCAGGAAAGGAAAAAATTCCTTCCAATTGGGTGGAATTTCTTCTTCCACCGGGCATCCGCCATGGAGACCCTCTGTACTGGAAGGACGGGGCTCTGGTTGAGCATGTTCAAACCAATTCTGACCATAAGAATATGGATTTTTTGAGCTGCCTGATATGAGAGCTCGAGCGGCTGGTCCTAGGTGGTTGTGTTTGCCAAACCAACTGTAGTAGGTTGGCCCTCGTCGAGGCTTGCCTCTTTCTCGTGGCATGGCTGAGAAGAGTACCAAGAAGACGAATACACCAACGGTGCGAGCTAAGTCGTGGAGTAGAACAAGCAAAATGATATTGTGCATAGCGCCCAAGTGCCCAATATAGAACTTCCTGTAGGAAGAAAAGACTTGGAGGACGAAGGATTTGATGGCTTTGGTAGCCATTAGTGTAGAAGTATTGGCCATAACCGAAATCGTACTGATATCGAGGAGCCGATCCTGACTCTCCATTAAGACCCAACACACTTAACTTTGACGCTCATGCAAACTAACCATCATGATTAGACATGGGAGGATAATGGCAGCGAGGAGCTTTAACTGCCCTCGTAATCGCCCCATCCGATGACACGTGTGACCCATGTGTCACCCCATCCGGAGAATTGGAATCATCATATTAAAATTATAACTTTACTCAAATTTTTTTTTTTTAAATTTAAAATATAAAATACAAATAAATTAACTACTTATTAACATATTTACTTTTACTTACACGTTTGGCTAAGAACAAAAACTCATACTTCAAAATTTAAACTTATATTAAAGTTTCAATAAAATTTTGTAACCACTTTACTCTATATATATTAAGTAAAGCAGAATCTGGTGACTTTGTTTATTTAATTAAAGCACAAGTTTGTATTAAATAATTATAACACAAGTTTGTATTGAAGGGACATTTAAATTTGACCAACTTATTTTTATAATATACATTCATAGTTCATAGATGTGAGGACACTTTGAATTTGATCACTTTGTTTAATTTAGAACACAAGTTTGTATTGAAGTGATATTAAAATTTGAACAAACTGTTTTTATAATACAAATTAATAGTTCATTGTTGTGAGGACACTTTGAATTTGATTACTTTGTTTGTCTAATTAGAGTAAAAGAGACATTAAAATTTGATCAAATTATTTATATAATATATGACACTTTGCTTAACAAGGCTGTGTGGCAGTGTAGTTTCTGTTAGGTTGAATTGGGATAGGAAAAAGTAGTAGAGGCGGATAGAAACTGCAACGGAGATGTGGCAAGCAACATGAAGAACAAGTGGTATCCATGCAGTAAATGACATGTGGCCTCTAGAGTCCCATTTATTTTTTAAAAGTATATAACAAAATACAATTTGTGCATAATAGAAGATAAAAATTTATGACGACACAAATATGAAAGGAGATAAAAAAAACAGTTTAGTTTGAAATATATTAAATAAGTTACAAGTTCCTGGAAAGCTAAATGCATTTGTCATATAGACTGGTGAAATATAAAAATGTATGAGGACATAAATATAAAAGGAGATAAAAAAATAGTTTTATTTGAAATATATCAAAAAGTAAAAGTCTGTTACATATTCCTGGAAATTTCAATGCGTTTGTCATATAGACTGGGATTGGGGCTCCCACGGACCATAAGAGAAATATGTACAAGAATCAAGACTATAGAAAGAAGAAGTGGGCAACGGTAGAGTGCAATACCTGAAAAACAAAAAAAATGAAAGGTATCAGTGTTTGGCTAGACATTTCTAATAAAAAAAGTGGAATAACTGGGTTGATAAACAAAGAAGGATGCGATCAGCAGACTTACAATGATGGTACATATGACCCCTTTTGATATTTGCTTGCGAATGACTTTTCATTGATGTCATCAACGGTTGCTGGAATCGTGGCAATTACCTGTTGCCTTTCGTCGGCGGCCTGATTCAATTCCCTTTCGAGCCATTCTTCAATGCCACTTCTCATTGGGACAACGTTGATCTCATTACGGATTTTTATGTTGAAAAGTTCATTTGCTAATTCATCGAAGTCAATAGAAAGATTACGTAGAGCCTGATCAATTTCCTCATTCTATACTGAATAGTTGACTAGCCAGTCGTCGACGTCATCTTGACCATATTCAAGGTTGTTGTAAAACTTTTCCAAAGACAACGCCTTAAACTTATCAACATGTTTATCAAAGTCTTTCCTAGTTAAGGGCAAGGAGTTGACGATTAAGTTGGGGTCTTGGAATTCATTGGTTCTTCCAGCTAAGTTTATTCTGGACAACTTTGTGAATAATTTTTCTTTCTTTGATATGTCTTGTTCACATGACTGAACAATGAGATGCAGGTTCTTCACTTTTTCTTTCCAACATGCATTTAATTAAACGATCCGATTTTTGGATGGAAGATCTTGTTGTCTTCTTCTTGTTTCTGTCATGTTGTTGACAATGGTGCCAAAAGGAAGGGTCGTGTTTAAATAAAAATGTTTTTCATCTTTTAACTCCGCCTGTAAATGTTCGAGAAAATTATGTGCCCTGGTTCCAAGGGAAGTCATGGTTTGTGATGTTTCCCACACCTCAGTAACCAGTTCCATTCTTTTCTTGATATTATTATCCACATATCCTCTACAGGATGTGAGGAGGTTGGAGGATCCTTTTAACTTGGCTGCAGGGGTGGAAGGCATGGCTATTGCCAAAGGATTGGCAAGCAATGGCATAGGAATCAAAGCCTCTTCCAATTCCTTGACCCGGTCCTTTAGTCTGGCATTCTCGACCTCGATGCCTCCAATGGAATCATGAAGTGCATCTTCATTCGCTATGTGAAGTTGACAGATTTGGGATGATCGCATGCTCGCAAGGTTAACCTCTGAATGAGATTTTCCTTTCTTATTTTTTACATTTTTTTTTCAATAATAAATTTTTTGGATTGGCTGTCAAAAACAATGCTCTGGAACATGAAAGATTCATCTTCGTCAAAATTTTTGGTATCAGATATGTCTATTGGACGACTATGCTGGATGGCGTCTCTGGGCTGATCAAAGTAGTAGAGTACGCTATCCATATCAGGCTCAAGTTCCATGTTCTCACTCTGAATTCCGGGCTCTTCCACCTGTCCCAAATTTTTTTTTCTCTTCTTTTCTACTAGAAGCTTGTGAGAACTATCAATTTTAGAGTGTGGAGGGTCGTTATCTCCTCCTCTGTTTGAAGAACTCTGAGTTGCTTTGTTGTTGTGGTGGGCTGCTAGAGCGATGCTCTAGGATGTCGTACTTTTGGGAGTGTTATTCGCCGATTGAACACTCTTGTCACCAGGGCCTTTTCCCTGTTGCATGTACAATTTAGTGCTTCTTTGCAGTGTGTCTAGGTTGTCGACATCAAAAGCAGGAGCATTGCCACCAATGTCTTTATTTTTGGTTAGGTTTTTTTTGAAAAAACAATTGTTGAAGCCAAGTGTTTGTAAATGTTTTAGAAAACATTATCGGGGTTGAACCCTCTTAGGATTTCAACATATCTTAGGTTCAAGTTGCTAGAATGCGCTGCGAATTCGTCAATTTTGTTGACGCTCTTCAACACGAAGTCCCAGAATTTCCAAGGCAGAGGAATGAACTGTTTTTTTCTCTTCTCTTGGAATAGATGCAACAATAGTTGTATTTCCGTGCTACTTCTGTAAAAAACATTATGTCCGTAATGTGACATGGAAGGAGAGCAGATTTTTCCCTGGAGCCAAAAATCCTTATCACAGTGTAACTATCCAAATGTTCAAGTGTCCCCTTCCTGTCCAAAAAACTGGTTGCCTATTCAGATATGCAGGGAGCATCTTCTCCTAACAACAAAACTTTGCAAACAGTGACGAAGCCATTAAAAACCTCATAAAAACAGTGGGAGGCCTTGTGTTTCCCCAAGGCCTGGTACCAAAACGTTACTGGGTCGAATTCCCAGTTGACATTCTTGGATAGAGACAGTTCTGGAAACTGACGGCTATGTGCTATCGTAAAAACTAAGTAGGATGACATATAAAAAAAATTTTCCCTTTAGAAGCTTGACAATTGGGAACAAATTTCATGGGAAATTAACTTGCCCCAATAAAAAATGGCTTGTTCCTTGACTGTGAAATACAAAATATAAAGAGCCATCAGGGAAATAGTTGTTGTGGACTCTTGTCTCGTTATTCTTGTAAAAATCCAGGCAATTTCGCGGAATGGATTTCTAAATGAACTAACGTGTAAGCTTGTGATATCTTCAGGAACTACCATCGGGTCTTCCAATAAATGGGGCAAGAGGTCCAACCCGTTATTATGCTTTGCTAGGAACTGCTTGGAATCTTCTCCTTTGAACATCAATGTTAGCTCCGACAATCTTAACATCTGGCGGAAGACCCGAGGTGCAAAGAAACAGAAGAGTAGTCCCGCAGTGGAATAATTATTTCGTCTGAAATAAATTTATCAGTGCACCAAGAGACCATCTCCTTACAATAAAAAAATTTAGGGACACAACATACATGAGCAATCCCAGAGGTCCAAATTACTTCATTTTGGGCGACAAGGGTTGAGTAATAAGAATATGTCCTGGACCACTGGAAGTTCTGGTCCTCGCGGCCGAAGATGTTCATTGTATCTCCACAAAACCACTGTCGAGCTGATGCCATAGGTTTATGAGAACGTTGGTTTTCTCCAGACGATGGTTGAAATGAATAGTTGGAGCCGATAATATAACTCTCCTCAAAATCTTGGTTAAATGCTTATGAATGGGAAATCTCCTTGAGCCTTTCGCTGATTAATGACAATCTGTATGGGTGCTGCATGATGAACTGTTAGCAGTAAAGCTTACTTATTGAATATTTAGAAGTACGAAGGTGGCGGGTACGATGAAGAGAAATTAAGGATTGGAGGTTTTGTGAACGTGCCCAGCCAACGACGTGCGAACGACATTTTGTGATTTTGAAATCAACACTCGGAAGGGATAATATAACCCTCCACAAATCTTAGTTTAATGCGTATTAATATGAGATATCCTCGAGCCTTTCGCCCATCAATGACAATCTATTCGGTTTTATAGAAAAGTGCGAAGGTGACGAAGACAAGGGAGAGCAAGGAATGAATGGAAAGGTCTGAAAAGCGGTCAGACGAGATTCAAAATACGGTTACGGGGAATACTCAAGAGAGGTGAGTGTCCCATGGTCAAATTTTATGTATCGAAATTTTTGATTGCAAAACGTGTAAACGGAAGAGAGCATGATGGGGCAGTTCAACGACTAGTTTGTATATTTGCGGAATTCCTGGAAAGTGGCTAAGTATGGAATAGGAAAATGATCAGTCGGTCTCATTTTCATAATCGAGGATTGAATATTTCATGAACGGACCAACTTGACGATGCACAAATGACATTCCATGATGTTTGAAATTAACAGTTGGAAGGCATAATATAACCATCTGAAAATTTTGGTTTTATGCGTATTAATGGGAGATTTACTCAAATCTTGGTTTAGCATTAATGATTGCTAATTGCATACCATTGGCCCTCAACCAATTTTGGTATAACATTGGTCGTGTTTGACCATTTTTGGGACTTCGACAGGCTGGTCGAAGACGGAGCGCCCAGGCGAAGCGAAGATCGTGGGAACTCGCCCTTTTTGCGGGATTTTTGGGTTTTAGGGTTTATGTAATGTGTATGGGATGTCAGCCCATGGGTTTACCCATGTTTAGGCCTCTTTTGTAATGTATAAATAAATAACTAAGCGATGTAAGAAGTAGTTCTAATCGGATTTGTGCAAGAACCTTTGAAGGTTGCTAAGTGCAAATAGTTGTGAATGCTTTGTGCATACTGTATGTGAGATTTGCAAAGCTAAGTGCAAGTGGTTGTAGTTGGCTTTGTTCCTTGACCTAATCTGGGAAGGAGGATCTGGCGAGGTGCGCGCAGATCTCCTGTCTCTTGTGGAGTTGGCTCTGTGGCTTTGTGCACAGGAGTAGAGGAATGTAAGAAGCTCAAAGATCAATAAAGAAGAAGAAGAGTTGGTGGACGTAGCCCCACACTGGGGTGAACCGCGTATATCTTGTGTTGATGTGCTTGGTGCTATGTTGTTCATGTTATTTATGTATCTATTTTCTTAGTGCATTGTTCTTGATGTATAGTAGGTAGATCCATTGATGCTTGGTGCTTTATATATGAATGAATGCTAGACCTGTTCTGATGTTGTGTGCTAAGTGATTGGAAGTGTTAGAGCTTGATTATTATTGTGTTGATATGTAATTAGTGTTAATTTGCAACGTGAATAAAGATCATAATCTAATGCATATTGTTGGCTAAGTTCCTTGTTAAGTGTTGTAATCACAGATCTGTGTCCTAGCTAGGTTGTAGACATCTGAGTCCTGCAACCCCCCTTGCCTCTACCTTGGGTGAGACTTCATCTACTTCGCAGGTGTTGCCGAAAGGGCCGATAGTTAGGGTTTTGTTGGATGTTGTTGAAGCGTTGAACCATGGATCTGCCCCTGTGCCAACAAATGGTTCCATTGTCGGGACCTGAAATTGTGATTGTTGGGAACTGAAGAAAAGAGAAAGCTCTATACATAGATCTGTTGTTGTGGTGCGTAGTACTTGCGAAGCTTTCTGCTAAAAGATAAGTCTGATCTGAAGAAAAGAGGTAAGATCTTAAATCTTTGTGCTCTGAGAAAGGTAAGATAAGTATAAATTTTTTCTTCGAAAGTATGAATCTAGGTATGTTTGACAGATTTTGTCCTAGTTTGAAAACTAGGGCACAACTAGAGGAAAGAAGATTTGCTCTGAATAGATTTGATAGAAATGGTGAAAGATATGTTATTCCTATGCATAGAAATAATTTTTGTACTGACAAGTGGATGCAGGAACCTAGAATGAATGTTTGTAGATTGCAGTTCCATAAATGTGATCCCATTGCACAGTACATAAAAGGTTGGGGATCGTTTAAGAGAAAGAGAGGATTGACATTGTGTTATAACTGTAGAAGATCGAGCTATCTTACTAAGGAATGCCCTAGTACAGGTCCTATTTGTCTTTGTTGTAAAGCTATTGGTCATGAGGTTTTGGATTGCCCTAGAATGATTGCTAAAGTTGAAAAGATGAACCCAAGACAAGAAAACTATGAAGAAGGTCACGAAACTAAGGATATGTAAGATAACTAGAAAGAATCAGAGACTATGTTATTACAACTTAAAGAAACACTGAATGATCACAAAGACATCAATTTACCAGAGATCTTAAAAGAGAAACAATGCATAGAAACAAGAATAGGAGACTTCGACATAGAATGTGTTTTGGATGAGGAAACACAGGTAAATATCATGCCAGAAAGCACTTGGGAAATTTTGGAAAGCTTTCTATGATTCCTTCATTGGGAAGGATAGGATTGTTTAAAGGAAAGATGATAACCCTACGTGGAAGAGTTACTAATGTACCTATGATTTCCCATGGAACATCGATCGAAAAAGAATTTGAAGTCATTAAATTTGTTGAGAACAATTCCCCTTTTGCACTTTTGTTAGGAAAGACTTGGATTGAGAAAGATTAGATCCAGAGGAAAGTAGAGGAAGAGGCTACAGACAGAAAAAACAAGAATTAAGGGACTTTATAGCCAAGAAAATAGAGCGACTAGTACAAGAATAAGAGGACAAGTTGAAGCAACTAAGGGCTAGAGACTTAGCTGTCCAAGTTGAAAGAACGCATGAAGGCTTGAAAAACCTATCCATGCAGGATAGAAGAACACCTACCCTAGAAATAGTAAGAGAAGAGCTATTACATTTGAACCCTTTGAAAGACCTCAATAGTGCGAAGTTACTACGCTAAGAGAAGATAAGAACAAGAATGGAAAGAGGAACCCAGTGACTCAGATCACAGGGAAGAAGGCAAGAAAGCTCAGCAAGAAGAAAGAAAAGTTATAAAGACTACAGGAAGTTCCAGAGGAGACTCCGCAGAAGGTAGGCTTGCAGAACTTGAACCTCACTGGGATAGCAAAACCGCGCAGAATAGCACTTTGCCATGACAAAGCTATATGATCATTGGAAGTGTCCTGTCCGTTAGAACGACTCTCCAGAATGGCTAGAAACACAATTATTTCCGGAAAGATCGCCATCGAACTGTTGAGACCACGCCATAACAGATGGATTCATATTGATTAAGGAATTTTGACCCGTTGAAGGAATCCATTACTATGTTGCTTATTTAATTTTTCGAATGCCGCACCGGGACCATTTTTGCAAACTGAGATAGTTGAGCTAGCAGAGAAGTGATTGCATACCACGTGGTGTTGTATAAGACCTTGCCACCGATTCGATTACCTTGAGTGTCCATTCACCTACCCAAGATATTTGATTAAGAGCGTGTATGTCGGGCGACCTTAGCGCAGTAGAGAAATCGATAGAAGAAATCTTGACCGGCCTTATGGCAGAGAAAGTCATGTCCATAGGACTATAGTCCTCATCGATGGGAGGATTGCAAGCATCCCCCTCGACTGCACGTCGATCGGTGCCATCCTGAACCACGATGGAGAAAAGAAGCAGGCACCGCGACAACTTGGTAAACGTGAAGAAGATCTCGTCGGTATTGCCTGACTACATCCCATCCCTGGATGGCGCACTTAGTCATGACAATGTCCCTCATGACTTCATGTACACGTTGATCACTACGTACCTCCCGAAGGGGATAGGCACAGTTGCACCGCAGCTAGGACTAATCCCATAACTCAAGTTCAGTGATTTCAACCTGGGAGACCGAAAGAATTATGTGATGCTCGCACTGCATAGATACCTGATGAAGACGACTGGGAAGAAGCCCAAGATAGTTCCCCAACCATGGATTAAATACATTTAAAGTTCGATGATCTTAAACATGATGAAGATTCCCCACTTCAACATACATTAGGAGGTTAATGCATGCGTTAAACTCCTCCTGTCATGCTACCATGGAGGTTATCTCTGGTTAGATAGGTGCGTGACTGTGGATCCGATGTTGATCCACCTGATCACTGGATTGAGCATGCAGGGACCAGACCCTCACCAGTTCTACCAAGGGAAGGCTGCAAATCGCTCCCTGGCGCAGCGGATCAAGGAGACCTATGGTGATGTGGAGAAGGGGAAGCAAGGATACAAGGTAGCCTCCATCCAGGATGGCGCAGTGCGCCTAGCTTGTCAGCTAATAGTGGGCAAGCTCATCAGAAAGAACCATCCTATGCAAGGCACAGGGTTCGTAGTCGACCTCACAAAGAAGTGTGTCGAAGGGACGCAGATGAACTAGACGAGCTACCTCGTCAATGAGTTAGAGAAGGATGACCAAGGCTACAAATTTCACTTCAGCTGGTTGTTGATCCTCATTGCCTTTGTCTCTTGGAAGATGCCAGAGGGAGAGACATTATCGGAAGTCGAGCCATCGGAGCCATTGTCCACAAGTTTCTCCACCTTGTGGTATACGAGTGATACGGTGAAACAATGGAAATCAAATGCAGTGTTCCACACTTACTATCTATAACTCACGCGGGCTATTAAATCATTCCCCCGAATGACCTTGAACACCTTGCATATGTACAGGCCGCTAGCAAAGTTCCGCGCAGACTTCCATTTCATCTACATCTCTGCATGTAGGGATGAAAGTAAAGAGGAGCTGCAGTCACACTATAAGTTGACCGAGGAAGACCTGGAAGAGATCACTAAAGAATGGCCAGCTGAATTCCTTGTACTAGTCGAAGATGCAGAACTATCCGACCCTGACCTCATCGGAAGTCCTGTAGTTACCTAGATTGAGTATGATGGATCGAGCAACGCAAAGAAAAAGAAGAAAAAGGAGGAAGTGAAGAACATAGAAAGTGATGAGAGGGACAACGCGTCATAAGAAAATGCGCTTGACTCACCTGGAGGAGGAGGAGGCGACGAAGTAAACCAAGAGGGGGAAGGGGAAGAAGACAGGAAAGAAAAGGGCGAAGTGACCCCACCAAAAGACCCCCTTACAGAGGCTAAGACATCAAATAAAAGGAAGGTTTCTCCGCATAAACCCTCAGCATGGAAGAAGTTCTAAGCCAAGAAGCCTCAGTTGCAGAATGTGCTCACCACAGATGATGTTGATCCCATCATCGTAGTTGTAGAATATGATTCGGAGGACATATTGAAGCGACACAAAGCAAAGTAGGAGACGATGTATGATAGAATCGAGGAAGATCTAAAGGGGATAAAACAAGATATTCGGTCGAGCCACGCAGTGTCTACTGCACCATCCTCAGCAGAAAATATAGAATTGGGGGATGAGCCCACCCAATTGCGAAGATTAGTAGATGCAACATAGGCTCTCCTTCATCGATCTCAAGAAGACAGGGAGTATTCCACAGAGGCTTTGAAGAAAGAAAAGGAGGAGGTCCTAGAGAAACTTCGAGTTGCGTAGCAAGAGAAAGATGACCTTAGGGTGAAGTTTGAAGAGGACAGAGAGAAAATCTAGAAAGACAAAGACCAACTGCTCACATAGCAGAATGTGGTCAAGGAAGCTGTGACTAGAGAAGTTCTCTCTATGCTGGGCTTGGCACAGATGGAAGAAGAGACAATCAAAATCCAAGTGGGGAAGTGCATTGAGGCCATTCAACAACGTCAAGCAAGAGTATCAAAGTTAGAACTTCAAGCAGTGCCGAGCACTCCGCAAGAAGTGAGAGATTAGAGGGAAGAAACTTCCAGGAGCGCAGTAGAAAGAATCATGAAGTTGGCTTCAGAATGTAAGGAACTAAGTGCTCGAAGTGTATAGGGCTATGAGCGCCTTGCAGAAGACCCGAAGCTGAGGGAATTGGAGGCATATCTCCAGGAGATGAAGCAACAGGCGTCGACTGTGCAATCACATTTGAAGCTACTTACTGCGGTGGAAAAGAAGAAGAAGTTGTAGGAGCAGTGCGCAATTCAGCAATAGGTCATTACCATCCAGAGCAAAGTGATGGAGGTGACACAACGACTCTAGCTGGTGTAGGACGAAGCCTGTACACTTTTTGAAGAAATAGAATGGAAAGGCTCACAGGTGGTCACAACAGTGGAACAACACCTGGAAGGGCCTGTCACCGAGCAAGTCATTCAGGAGTTCACCAAGCAGGAGGCTCTGGGGAAGCAACAACTTGAGGTTGCTCATGCTAAGCTCGAGGCCTTCGAAGCAATATTACCCAGATCAGAGTGACTCGGGACGAGTCACAAGTGAGTGTTGGGGTCATGTTGGCCCTCGACCAATTTTGGTAGAAACGTTAGTCATGTTTGACCATTTTTGGGACTTTGACAGGCTGGTCGAAGACGGAGCCCCCAAGCGAAGTGGAGATCATGGGATCTCACCTCTTTTGTGAGATTTTTTTGTTTTAGGGTTTATGTAATGGGTATGGGATGTCAACCTATGGGTTTACCCATGTTTATGCCTCTTTTTTAATGTATAAATAAGTAACTAAGTGATGTATGAAGTAGTTCTGATCGACTTTGTAAAGAACCTATGAAGGTTGCTAAGTGAGAATAGTTGTGAATTCTTTGTGCATACTATATGTGAGAATTGCAGAGCTAAGTGAAAGTGGTTGTATTTGGCTTTGTGCCTTGACCTAATCCGGGGAAGGAGGATATGGCGAGGTGCGCATAGATCTCCTGTCTCTCGTGGAGTTGGCTGTGTGGATTTGTGCATAGGAGTAGAGGAATGTAAGAAGCTCAAAGATCAATAAAGAAGAAGAAGACTTGGTGAACCACGTATATCCCATGTCGATGTGCTTGGTGCTATGTTGTTCATGTTATTTATGTATCTATATGCTTAGTGCACCGTTCTTGATGTATAGTAGGTAGATCCATTGATGCTTGGTGCTTTATATATGAATGAAAGCTAGATCTGTTCTGTTGCTATGTGCTAAGTGATTGGAAGTGTTAGATATTGATTATTACTGTGCTGATATGTAATTAGGGTTAATTTGCGATGTGAATAAAGATAATCTAATGCATATTGTTGGATAAGTGCTTTGTTAAGTGTTGTAATCACATATCTGTTTCCCAGCTAGGTTGTAGACATCTGAGTCCTACAAACCCCCCCTGCCTCTACCTCAAGTGAGACTTCATCTGCTTCGCAGGTGTTGCTGAAAGGGCCGATAGTTAGGGTTTTGTTGGTGCGTTGTTGAAGCGTTGAACCCTGGGTCCACCCCTGTGCCAACACATACTTAGAAATAAGATCTTATATATAATTGCTAATTTCTAATTGCAAAAGGGCACGGGCACAGGAAACAACGATTATGAATTGGATATTTCTTGAACCCGCCAACCCGATGATCTGCAAAAGAAATTTGAAGAAATGGTGAAGTATGGAAAGCGAACAGACGGTCTTCAAAATGGAGTGACAATAGTTCCACATAAGACGCGAGGACCTGACGGTCAAATTGTATGTCTCATAAGTTTTCAGTGCAAAATGTGTACCACGGAAAAGGCCTTGATAGGTAGACTGTAATACGGAAGATAGTATGATTTGAGTCCGGTTGTAAATTTGTATATCATGGAAGTCATGGTACTATTCTTAGGTCATGGAACAATAGAAGTCCAATCTAAAGCCTGCCTACCAGGAATCCATGGTCGGAGAAGTTACTGGGTATGGAATGGGGAATCGGTCAGTTGATGTCACGATATAAGAGCACCAGTGAAAACGTGAACCTGCAAGTCCGCCCACCCACGCAACTATACATTTTCGAAAAAACGAATAAGTGACGAGAAAGATAAAGTTTAGGGAAAAGAGAAATGAATATTTGGGTAAGCATAGAAGACATAAAAGAAGGGCTAATATATTCACATCTGTAATAGATATCCCATTTCCTCACAAGATATATACTTGGAAACAAGTGCGAAGGTGGCGGGCATAGAAAACAACGACTAGGAATACGATCCGCGAAAGAAATTGCAAGAAATGGCCATGGAAAGCGGCTGGATGGGTTGCAAAATAGGATGACAAGAATTCCCAAGGAAACATGAGGCCCAGACGGTCAAATTGTATTGATCGAAACTTTTGAGTGCATACTGTGTAACACAGAAGAGGAGTTGATGTAGGAAAGATGACTAAGTGACAAGAAAGATAAAGTACATGGAAAAGAGAAACGAGAATTTGGTTAAGTATAGAAGAAGGATAAGAAGGGATAATATATTGACATCTGTAATAGATATTCCA